>AUXI01000076.1:0-52656 GCA_000482105.1 Crithidia acanthocephali | reverse complement strand
CGTCGCGCACTCCTTGTCGTTTTGTTGTTTTTCTTTTACTTCCGTTTTCGCAATCGTTCGTGGCGTCGGCGCTCTTCTACGATACTCAACGCTTTTCTCTTTTTAAAGCGTTTCTTGAGCATGGTCAACGACATCGCCTCTCTCTTCTTGTTTTGCTCATGCGAGAGCGTGTACACTCTGTACTCGTCCGTTTGTGGCTTCTCTACTGTTTTTTTCGTTACAGTTCTAGAGTACAGTAAAAGCTGTTATGCAGCCGTGGCTAGAGGCTCTCATATCACTGGCAAAAAGAAAAAACCGTCGACTTCAATTGTCCCGCATTCCCTTCTTTTTTTTTCCTTTCTTGTTCACGAGTTTTTTTTTCATATTGTTTTCCTTTTACATTTATATGTCTTGTCTCATCTCGTTTTGTATTTATTGTTCTCCCCTGCTTTGCTCTGTTCTATTTTTCTTAACTAATGAGTCCGCGTGCTACTTCACAGCTCTTTTACGTTTCCTTCCCTGTTTCCGAAGCGGTGTTCGCTTTTTTTCTTCCTCGTTGTCCTCTTCGTCCTCCGTTTTTTGTACCATCAGTAGAGCGAAATGTTAAAGTGATGTCAGCTGTAGAAGCGCTTAAACACACACACACAAACATACGCAATCCAAAAGAGCATCATGTGAAGCTACAAACAGGACACCGCACTCGTTGCAGAGGAAGCACCAACGAAGGCCACATCGAGCCTCTCAGCAAGTGTGCTAGAGACGATGAAGGGGACTGGATGTGCACGGCGGTCGTCAATAGCGTTTTGGAACGGAGAACGTGGATACCAGCTGTCTATTCGTCCGCTTAGTGTCTCTTTCTGAGTGGGCCGTAACGGCGTTCTTCGGTGCGTGCACTACTAAGAACAGGCGGCGGCGAGAACATGAAGAAGTGCACGTTTCTCCAGACACTCGTTAAAAAAAACAACAACGAAGAGTCTCTAGTGTTTCTCCTATCTGCCTTTACCAAGTTTTCGCCCTTCTACTCCTTTTTCTCGTTTGTTCCCTTTGACTTTTCCTCGACAACGTGCAGCGCCTTTTTTCCCCTCTCTGCGTGAATCTGTGTGTGTCTTATCGCTCTGCAGCAGCGTCGATTGAGGCACTTTCAGTGCGGTGTTTTACTGCTTCCCTCCACCTACACGTGGTCTTTTCCTTAGTGTTTTGTTTGCCAACGTGCGTCGCTATTCCACTTTGTCCCTCCCCCTCATTTGAGCTGAGGTCTGAATGAACCCACCGGAGATCCGCGATGACCCGGCACTGCCGCAGCCCACGGCTGAGGTGGCCCCTGTGCTAGAGGTGGATGCCGATGGCGTCCGCGTCCGCGACGCCATCCACCTCTTCCTGAGCCGCCTCGTCGATCCGGTGCTGCGTGCCAACCCGGCTCTTGCCGCCCCACCCGCTGACAGCGACGGCGACATCGATGCGAACGGTGTCAGGGGCTCGTCGCTCGACTACGTCCTGGCGCAGATGGAGCGCATCAGCACCGCCACGACGTGGTCCACCTGCGTGGTGCGGTGGGCAGACTTGATGCGCTTCGACGAGGACGCCGCCGCTGTCATCGAGTCAGACTACCAGCGCTTCTCCCCGTTTCTCAACGAGGCGCTGCATCAGGTGTTGCTGCAGTACTACGGGGAGGAGTACAGCAACCGCGGCCGCTGCCACCCAAGCCTTGTCTTCTCCAACGTGCCACGCTGCCTCACCATCCGCTCCCTCCGTGCTTCGCTGGTGGGTCAGCTGTGCTCCATCAAAGGCGTCGTCACGCGCACCTCGCAGGTGCGGCCGGAGCTGCTCGTTGGTGTCTTCCGCTGCAGCGACTGCGGGACGGAGAGCTTGCCGATCGAGCAGCAGTTCCACTACACCGAGCCGCCGACCTGCCGCAACGCGCAGTGCGAGAACAAGAACAAGTTCCAGCTCATCCCGAACCACCCCCACACGCGCTTTGGCGACTGGCAGAAGCTGCGAATGCAGGAGGACGCAAACAACATCCCCGCCGGGTGCATGCCACGCACGATGGAGGTCATTGTCCGTGCCGACGCCGTGGAGGTGGCGAAGCCGGGCGACCGCGTGCTAGCCGTGGGCTGCGCCATCGTCATCCCGGAGGTGGCGAAGCTCTTCAACCTCGCCAACCGGCGCGAGGTGCAGCGGCAGATGACGGGTGGGCAGCGGGCCCAGCAGGACGCGCAGGCGGACATGGAGGGTGCCACCGGCTTGCGCGCGCTCGGCGTGCGGGACCTCAGCTACCGCATGTGCTTTCTCGCCACCACCATCACCGACGGCACCGGCGATGACCGCAAGATGACGCACGCGATCAAAGAAGCCACCGACGGTGCGGCGGAGCGGGAGGCGGTGGTGCTGACGCCGGCGGAGCGGCAGCGCGTGCAGCAGCTGCGGCGCCACGACAACCTACTCAAAGCACTCACCTCCTGCGTCGCGCCGAATGTCTTTAAGCACGATGTGGTGAAGCTGGGCCTGCTGCTGCAAATGGTGGGCGGGGTGTCGAAGACGACGGTGGAGCGCATTACCCTGCGCGGCGACATCAACGCCTGCATCGTCGGCGACCCTTCCACCGCCAAGTCACAGTTTCTCAAGTGGGTCTCGGCAAACATGCCGCGCGGCGTCTACACAAGCGGCAAGGCCAGCACGGCCAGCGGTCTGACGGCGACGGTCACCCGCGACGCCGACACCGGCGAGCGGACGATTGAAGCTGGTGCGCTGATGCTCAGCGACCGCGGCATCTGCTGCATCGACGAGTTCGACAAGATGGAGATGAAGGACCAGGTGGCGATCCACGAGGCGATGGAGCAGCAGACCATCTCCATCGCCAAGGCCGGCATCAAGGCGACCCTGAACGCAAAGACGTCGCTGCTCGCCGCGCTGAACCCGATCGGCGGCAAGTACGACCGCCGGCGACCGCTGCAGAAGAACATCGCCATGACGGCGCCGATCATGTCGCGCTTTGATTTGATGTTCGTCATCGTCGACGACTCTGGCGACGACGCCGACTTTGCGATAGCGAACCAGCTGCTGCGTCTCCACCGCTTTGGCGGGGCCGCGGTGCGGCCGCCCTTCAGCACGGAGGACTTTCAGCTCTACCTGCGCTACGCCCGCTCGCTGACACCGCGCTTAACGCCTGAGGCGTCGCAGCTGATCGTGGCTGCCTACCGCGACATGCGCCTGCAGGACTCTCTCTCCAACCGCAGCAAGGTTTACCGCGTGACGACGCGGCTGCTGGAGAGCATCATCCGCCTATCCGAGGCCACTGCGAAGATTTACATGAGCGAGGAGGTGAAGCCGACGCACGTGGAGGTGGCGCTGGAGCTGATGCGGCAGTCTCTCTCCACGCTTGACATGACGGAGGTGGAGTTGGTGGGCGGGGCTGGCGAGGAGGCGGCAGCAGCAGCAGCACCAGGGTCGAATCCGTCGAGATCCGAGCAGAGCCTGCAAGGCGGCGGAGAAGGTGGGAGCCACACCAGCGCGGTGAAGCGAGAGGCAGAGGCGGAGACAGGCGGCGGCAGCGCTCACGCCGCGGCGTCTGCCATCACCGCAGAGGCACCGTCGTCCTCGCCTGCGTTGACGGCCGGTGCCGGTGCTGCCGACGCCCCGCGCCGCAAGGTGAGCATCAAGGCTGATCACTACTTTGCCATTGTCAACCGCCTTGTTGCCCACCTTAAATCCCTTGGCGACGACGCTGCGCCGACGCGGCAGGAGCTGGTGACGTGGTACTTGGAGCAGGTGAAGACGCTGAACCGGCCGCTGCTGGAGGCGGAGCTGCGCTACGTGAACCTTGTGCTGTCGAAGCTGGTGAAGGAGGGCAAGCTGCTGGAGGTGGACGTGAACGAAGGCGATGCCCCGCGCATCTTCCTCGACCCTAACTTCAATCCCGACTTCGCACAGTAGACGGAAGGACAGTCAGAAGTCAATTTTCATAGAAGATGCAGCAGGGTGGCGTCGATGCGACCACAAAACGTTGCACGTTTATAGAGGTAAAGAGGAAGCGCATCGTTCATTCTGTTTTCGAGTCACGATGAGGAACAAACAGCCATAGACTTTCTGCTTGATGGCGCCATGAAAAAAAAAACGCAAACCAAGATCAGCTAGAGGCGTTGGGATTGCTGTGAAAGGGCACTTGCGATGTCAGGGAACCTCAGAAAAAACTCATTGTTCATAGAGCATGAGGAGCTTTCAACACGGGTGGCGAAAGCTGTACTGACCAGCAGGGACCTTTTTTCTTGCACCGCGAAACAGCAACCCCGCAAGTTTAGCTTTTCTACTGTTCCTTCCTTGAGAAGTCAAGGACAAAAAAAAAGAAATACTGTGCGAGAGACAAGGAAAAAAGAAGACCGAAGCTGTTTTAACTTCTCTCCGTTTGCGCAAACTCTTCCAACGGCGTCTCACTTTGACCGGCCAAACCTGCTTCCTACTTTCTTATTTTTCGCCTCCTTGGTTTGCGCTTGTGATCCGGTGTTCAGCACATTCTTGTCGATCAAAACACAGATCTATAAACGTACACGGAGAGTGCAAACGATAGAACCTATACACTGCAGACGCACACACACACAAAAAAACAAAAAACAACGCAACGTGACTCTTTCTGCTAACCTGTTGGCATCAGTGCCCATTCTACCGAAGACTTCCCTGGCCAAGCTATGTGTGGCTGAACGGCGCTCAGTGTGTTGTTTCTCATTCGGTTTTTTTTTTGCTCTTTGTCGTGTCAACAACAACAAGAGAGAAACTGTATATTTTATTTAGCTGGCCGTAGCGTTTGTTTGTCTCGCAGGTTCCACACGCCTCTACACTTGTACAAAGCACGTTCTCGTTTTTTTTTTGTTGTTTTCATATTAGAACCTTGCGATTAGACTTTAGACGTTTTTTTTCTTCTCGTTTTCTCCACTGCTTTGCTTTTTGTTGTTCACGTCTCATCTCTGCTCTTTCATCGATTGCTTTTCTCCCCTTTCTGCTGTGCCCCTCCCTTGTTTCTTTTCTGTTGTGCCGTCACAGAAGAGGTTTAGGACCGGCCATCATGCCGCCTGTGAAGACGGTGAAAAATGACACGGATGTCGTGGTGCCACGAGCAGGGGAGACGTACGTCTCCGAGGACGGCACCGTTTCGCAGGTGCTCGATGACCACATCGACGCCACCTACGAACCAACGGAGGAGGAGGTGCTGGAGTTTGCCGACTGGATCGGCATGAAGCTGCCGGAGGACTCCGAGTACTTGTGGCTGGCGCGAGAAGGGCTCAAGACGCCACTGCCAAAGGAATGGAAGCCGTGCAGCACCAACGACGGGGAGGTGTACTACTTCAACTTTAAGACTGGCGAGAGCAGCTGGGACCACCCGATGGACAGTCTGTTCCGCCAGCGCTTCGAACAGGAGAAGGAGAAGGCCCGCAAAGGAGGCAAAGCGGCGCCGTCCACGGCTCCCGCAGGCAAGGCGGCGACGACGACGAGCAACACCGTCAGCCGCGGCGGTAGCGGGCTGAGCAACTCGAGCGCCGCCCCTATCATCCCGCAGACGCGCGTCATCATGACGGAAACAGGCGTAGTGACGCGCGACGCAGGTCCCAATGGCGGCAGCACTTCGCCTCCTCCTACAGCAGGTCCGTCGAGCGCCACCCGTGGCGGGGCCGGGGCAAAAGGCGAGAAAGCTGCCGCTGCTATTCAACTCACCTCTCCTCGTCCTCAGCAGGCGCCGCTGACAGCCGGCAGCGACGCGCACAACTCTGCCTCTGTCTCCAGTCGTGCCTCTCCTCTGGCGGGCAGTGCGAGCAGCATTGGTTTTGGCGGTGGCGCCGCGGCAGCAGCCAACAGAGGCGCAACGCAGTCGAACACCTCTGCGACGTCGACGCCTGCGGCTGCCTCGGCTGCTCTTCCGGCACCGCGCCGCATCGTCTCCGAGGCGGAGCGGGCGATGGAAGAGAAGGTGCAGCGAGAGGCCCAGCGTGCCCTCGAGGCTGAGAAGACGAAGCTGGCGGAGGCACACCAAGGCACGCTCGCCTCCCTGCAGCAGCTGCATGAGAAGGACGTGGCGGACATGAAGGCGGAAGCTCAGGTGCGCCGCGCCGCCACAAACAAGCAGGAGGACGAGGAGCGGGAGCGCCGCCTGCAGCAGACACGCGAGAAGTGCGAGGAGCAGTACGGCGACGAGCTGCGCACGCTGGAGCGGGAGGAGGAGACGCTGAAGAGCCGCCTGCAGAAGATGGAGGCGGAGGCTGCCCGTGCGGCGAGCGGTAACACGCAGCGCACTCAGGTCGAGGAGCAGATGCAGGCCGCACTGGCGAAGCAGCGGGCTGACCTGGAGGCGACGATGAAGCGGCAGCACGACGCCGCCGTGGCGGCTGAGGGAGCGGCGCACAGTGCGGCACTGCAGAAGATAGCGCAGGAGACGCAAGAGAAGGTGAGTGCGTCGCAGCAGGCGTCGGTGCGCAAGATGGACGCTGCCGAGCGGGCGATGGCGCTGGACGTGGAGGCACAGAAGAAGAAGTTGGAAGGTCAGCTAAAGGACCTTGAGCGACAACTCGCCGAGAAGGCGCGAGCAGCTAGCGAGGCGAGAAGTGCGACGGCAGCCACCACGTTGAGCGCTGGGCCGTCGCTGAGTGACGAACTGGCGCGCATCTCGTCCGCGAAGGCGGCGCAGCTGCGCGAGATCGAAAACGATGCGAAGCGAGAACGCGAGGCGGTGCAGTCGAAAGGCGAGGCCACTCTCTCTGAACTCACCCGCCAGCTGCAGCAGCCCCTCTCACCGAGCAGCTTCCAAAACACCCCGACAAGCCGCGCGCCGTCCTTCTCGGGCGAGCGGCCGATGTCGGTGATGGTGCAAGGCGGCGGCGGTGGCAGCAGCAGCCTCGCCGGGTCGCGGACGGCGTCTGCCACCCTCAGCGTCGCCTACACGCAGGAGCTCAACCGCATCCGCATGGCGCGGGCGAAGGAGCGGCAGGAGCGACTGGCGCAGCTCCGAGTGGAGCGCGACGCCGCGATTGCCGCCGTCTCCGTCTCCCCGGCGCGCTCCCTCGGCGCAAGCGGCCGCGCCGCCTCCTCCAGCCGCAGCGACGTCGACCCCCTCGCCACGACGACGCTGGAGGAACTGAAGGCGGCACACGCCGAGGAGCTGCAGGCGAAGAAGGCCCTTTACGCCCGCCTCGAGTCGGAGCTCAAAGCGCAGCTGGCGCGAGAGGCCGCCACCGCGGCGGCCGCGACGACGGCCGAGCAGCAGAGCGCGCTGGTGGCCAAGGCGGTGGATGCGGAGATGGAGCTGTACACGCAGGAGGTGCAGGCCCGCCACGCCCGCATGCAGATCGAGGCGGATGCGAAGCGGGAGAAGCTGCTGGCCGACCACCAGCTGGCACTGGAGGCCTACGCGCGCAAGAAGACAGAGGCAGAGGTGCGGCAGGCGCGTGAGGAGCAGGAGGCGAAAGAGGCGTTTATTCAGGAGAAGGTCGATGCGGCGGTGAAGGCGGAGACGGCGCGGCTGACGGCGGGGCACGCCACCGCACTGACTCGCCTCACTGCCCGCTACGAGGAGGAGCGAGGGGCGGCGAAAGCGGAGGTGGATGAGGAAATCGACGCCTATGAGCGAGCAGAGCGGCAGAAGATCGTGGCGGCAGCGGCGGCAGATTTGGCAGCTGTGGCGGTTCCTTCCAAACCAGTACCGTCCTCGACGCAGCAGCCATCGCCGTCGCCATCCGCTGCCTCGGAGAACACCGGCGCAGATGCAGAGGCTGCTGCAGCTGCTGCTGCTGCTGCTGTTGCGTCCCTTGAGGCTCGCTGCACGGAGGTGTCGCAGCAGCTGGCGGCACGTGAGGCGCAGTGGGTGTCAACGAAGCGTGCACTTGATGAGCAGCGCGACGCCTTGCGGCGAAGCGGACCACCTTGCTCAGCCAACAGCAACACCATCAACAACACCTGCAGGTGCTACGGGAGGAAAACGCGCGCCTCGCTGCGGCCCTCAAAGATGCAGAGTCGCGGCGGGAGGATGCACGCAGATCGGCAACGGCTGCCACGCCACCACTGTTGCTGTCTACCGCCGCCACCGCCTCCGTCACGAACCCACCCGACGGCTACCGTGCGCGCAGCGTGCACGAAGCTGCCATGCAAGCCCTCGAGGATGGCTTTCGGGCGGAGCAGACGGCGCTGGAAGGGGACTTGCAGAGCTGGCGCGCGAAGGTGGAGCAGCTTCTGCGCGACCAGCAAGCACGCCGTGCCGCACCGGCCCTCGTTGGCAGTGCAAGCACCGCAGTCAACAACGGCCTCAACACACCGCGGCAACAGGTGCTGTCGTACCCGGGCAGCACCGGCCCCATTGCGGCAACGGCCACGACGACGGTGGTAGGCAGCGCTCACCGCACGCCCATGCTCTCCCACGCCAGCCCCATTGCCCCGACCGCTGCCGGTGCCTCGCTCGCCAACACACCCATCTTCTCCATGCCCTTCGGGGACTCACCGTGGGTGCAGCAGCAGCGGCATCCGCAACAGCGGACTACAACGCCGCCGACGGCAGCAGGAGTAGGTGGCGTGCCGCTCTACGGCGGCGACCGTCCCCCGTCGCAGCCCGGCCTCTCCGTTGAGCGCTCGCTTCTGCTCGGGTCAAACATCCTTGGGCGTACCGACGCGCTGTCGTACAGCCGTGAGCACCAGCAGAGTCTACAGCAGCGGCAGGCGTCCCTGCAGGCAGCACGGGAAGCGTACCAGCAGCAACGCGCGCGTGAGCTCCAGCAGCAGCAGCAGCAGCAACGCAGTTTGATACCTCCATCCGTTTCGCGGCAGAGCGGCTATGACAGTTTCGAACTGGAAGGGAGTCGGCCGCAGCACGGCTTCACTCCGCAGCGGCGGCCCAGCCCACACGCGCAGGACCAGCTGAGTCTCGTGCTGTCAAAGCTGAGTAGCCGACTCGACTCCTTGACAGGGCAGGCGGAGGAGCAGCTGCAGCGTCGCCGCAATCGATCAGAGCACGCAGACCCGCGCGTGGGTCTCGGCGGCGACCGGGGCAGCGAAAACACGGGAGTCATGCCGCGCTCTCATACGTCTCACTCGCGCCACCTTCAGCCCTCCTCCCCTCAGCGACACAACTCCGTCAACAAAGGCAAAGCGCAACAGCAGACTGCCGGCGCACCTGCTTCGCTGTCCTCCTCCTCTGGGGCGGCGCTGCAGCGCAAGTCATCGCGCTCCCCACACGGAAGCCGGAGAAACTCCAACCTGCCGGAGGACGACACACTTTCGTCGAAGTGGGGCCACTTGCTTAGTGAGTATAGCCGCAAGTGAAGTCACTGTTGAGAGAAAACGAAGAGAGAGAGAGAGGTGCCACAATGCGTTGTACCAAATGTAGCTTTCTCGCGCGTACGGATGCTTTATCTCCTTCTTTCTTTACTAGAAGCACCATGTGCTCTTCTTCACCGAAATAGAAACCGAATCTTCAACGAACACGTGCTTCTTAGCCGCTTTACACTGGATCTCCTTTTTTTTGAGATTCAAGAGCCGTCCCCTCAAGAGAGGAATGGATAGCTTTCTGTTTCTTTCCCATTGTCTGCATTCACCTCACTGGGCAACCGACACACAGAGAGCCGAAGCGAGAGAGTACCACCACTGTCGCTGTCTCTATAATTATTATTATTTTGAGGCGAAGGTGTTTATCATTTAATCTCCTTATCCTCGCCTGTCTCCTTTTTTTTCTTTTCATTCCACGTTACGGCAACACGCAAGTCATTTTGCGAAACAAGCAAAGCAAGACTGTTGCAAAGATACACACAGTGTGTACATCCTTGTTCTTCTTCCAACTTTATGATTGGTTCGGAAGCAGAAGCACGTGCAACAACAACAACAACAGAGAAGAATAGAAATGCTCGCCTCTCGTGGCACGGTTGCGAAGGAGGGCGATGTGGTGCTCGTCTACCACGGCCACCAGAACGTGACGCCGCTGCAGCTGCAACGCGGCGCTGTGCTGCACTGCAAGGCCGGCAAGTTCGACCACAACGCCATCATCGATCACCCGCTCGGCATCTATGTGAAGGGTCGCAGCAACCAGAAGAGTGACCCACGTGAGCCCACGGTGCTCGTTCTGCAGAACAGCGCGGACATGTGGACACAGGCGGTACCGCACCGCACGCAGATCATCTACGACACCGACATCGCCGTGATCCTTCTTAACTTGCGTCTCGGACCTGGCAAGCGGGTGGTGGAGGCCGGCACGGGCAGCGGGAGTCTCACCCACTCGCTGGCCAAGACGGTGGCGCCGGATGGCTGCGTGTACACGTGCGACTTCCACAAGCAGCGCTGCCTCGAGGCACGCGCGGAGTTCCGCCGCAACGGCCTCGACTCCAACCTTGTGTGCAGTCAGTGGCGGGATGTGTGCACGACGAACACCGGCACGGCCGACGTGGTGGATGGCGTGGAGGCAGATGTGGCATCGATGGAAGCCCCGCGGACAGGTTTCGGCGTGCCGGCGTCGTCGATGGACGCCATCTTCCTCGACGTCCCGGCGCCGTGGGCTGCCGTGGAGAATGTCTGCCACGTCCTGAAGGAAGGCGGGATGCTGTGCACCTTTTCCCCTTGCATGGAGCAGACGCAGCGCACCGTGGAAGCACTGCGCGCCGCACCGCACCACTTTGTGGATATCCGCACCGTGGAGGCGCTCACGAAGTTCTACGACCCCGTCTTCAAACGCGCACGCGACGCCCGCGACCACGACCGAATCAAGTTCCGCCCTCGTCAGGTCTCCAAAGGACACAGCGCGTACCTGACGTTTGCGCGGCGCCGTCTTCTCAGGTCGGAAGCGGTGGAAGAGGAGACGATGTCGCACGAGGTGGAGGCGAAGGAGAGCGATGACGTGGTGGAGTCGTAAGCGGACACTTGGCTGTTTGAGTGCGGAGGTGGTATGGGTAGTCCAGGCTTTTCCCAGTAACAACGTTTAACGCATAAACAGTATCTGGAGAGGAAAAAAGAAAAAAAAACTGTCGTTCGGCAAGGAGTTGCCCTTTAGAAGTTGAGAGTCAAAACGAGCGGGGCTCTGTTGATCTGCCTGGCTTGAAGGATAAGCGGAGAGACGCGTTGTTTGACAAGTGCAACTGGGCTTTTCATCGTCGTCGCTGTTTTGTGGTGCAGCAAAGAAGTGTCGACACAGCGGAACGGTGAGTTACGTCTTGCATTGCCCATTCTCTGTCCCCCTCCTCCTCCTCTTTCTTCCTCAAGCGTGCAGGCAGAGGAAGTGTGCGCTCGTTGTCAAATAAAACCGTCGCAGTGATACATTCTTTTCGTGTTGTTTTCGTGCTGCAGTGCAGTGTGTTGCTCGTATTAATTGTTGTTCTTCTCGTTGCACACGCCAATACAGGTTTAGCACGCATCGTTCTCGTTTGAGATTTACTCATCTACGTCCTTTTTTTTTCGGCGTCTTTCACCACTATCCTTTTTTCCGATGACCACTTTTAAGGGCCAGCTCGTGCTTGCGCTGGTGCTCAACATCGGGTTGAAGGTGCTCACCTTCACACTCAGCACGCTGCTGACCCGGAAGCTGCTGCCGTATCAAAATGGCGTTTATTTCACCTTCAATGTTTACAACGACGCCATCCTCTTCGTGGCGCGTGAAGCCACCCGCAACGTTGCGTCGCGGCTGTCTATCTTGGAAGAAAAGACGGCGACGCAGAGGGAAGTCCAGCGTCTGCGCAGGCATCCGCTGCGGCGCAGACAGACACCACTGCCTCCTCCCCACCATGTGTCAGTGCGAAGTCGAAGAAGGTGGATGTCAGGGCGGTCCGTAAGATGGTCAGCATCGCACTCTGCTCCGTCCCGCTGGCTGTTGTGACGGCCCTCGTGCTGGAGCTGCTCGGCGCGTGCTTTGGCCGCATTTCTGTGTCCCGTCGATGCTGCGCCACGCTCGGCTCAGCCAGCAGCAGCAGCCACAGCAGTACTACTCCGCGTCACCTCCCACGGCGGAAGGGCTGCCGAGCAGCTGGAAGAGCTCGCTGGAAAACCTCCCGCTCTTTCTCTTCCCGTATCTGCCCGAGTTGACGGTGGTCGGCTGCACCGTCCTCATGGCGCTCATGGAGCCCTGCGTCGTGGTCGTGCAGGCTCTCAACCTCTTCCGCGTCGTCGTGCTCGCCGAGTTTGCCACACTCGCGGCACGGCTGGTGACGGTGCTGGCTGTTGTGTACGCTAGCCAGCGTCGCGGCGCGGAGGCTTTTCAGGCGGACGGGGAGCCTCTCAACGGAAACGGGCTGCGAACGCTGTGGGAGGCGCGGATGGCGCTGGCGTTTGGCCAGCTCGCGTACGCCGTCACGCACGTCGTCTACTACGCCGTTGTTGTCTCCGGTCTACCCGTAGCACGGTGGCTTGGTGCGAGTGCGGAGCTGCAACAGGTGCGGGCTGCCTGTGTGGAGGAGAGCACTCCACTCCAACGGGCTGCCGCGGCTGACAGCCGACCGTCGCTGTCGCTATCATCCAAGGCGTACGCTGTGTTCGCGTTTCCATGGTGCTTCTACGCCGTCCCCGATGCGGTCCGCGAGTGCCGCCAGCAAGCAGCGCTGCTCCTCACCTTCTTGCGGGAGAGTCTGCTGCGTCTCGTGCTGTCGGAGGGGGAGAGCTTCGCGCTCACCTCGCTTGGCTCCGAGGCGGCCCGGGGCTACTACCAACTCATCTACAGCCTCGGCTCTCTCGTGGCGCGGTTGCTGTTTCACGTGTGGGAGAACGCGTGCTTTGTGAAGTGGAGCCGCGAGGCGTCGCTGGGCCACCAACGTGCTGCCGTGCAGCTGCTCACACTAATGCTCCGTCTCTCCTTCTACGTGGGCTTCTCCTTCGCGTTGCTCGGTCCGCCGCTGACGCGGACGTTTTTGAAGACCATGTACACCTCCCGCTGGGCCACACCACAGGTTACCGAGGCGCTGCAGCTGTGCTTCTACGGCATGCCTCTCATGGCGTGGAATGGGCTGCTCGAGGCTTTCCTGCGCGCTGTCGCCTCCCCTGCCGTGCTGCAGCGGCTGCAGCGGTGGATGGTCGGCGAGACGATTGTGTACATCGCCGCGTGCTACGTCGCCCTCATCGCCGTTGGCAAGGATGACGAACAAGGGGACAGCGTCAGTGTCTTGGTGCTGCTGAACACGCTGAACATGCTGTGGCGCTGCGGTGCGTCGGTGTACTTGCTCGTCAGTTCCTCTGCTGCCGCACGTTCAACGTCGGCTGCGGAGGTCGCTGGTTCTGGAGTTGGCCAAACTACGCCGTCTGCCGCCGCCACTGAGGCAGGCACAACGTCTCCAGCGGATTCGACTGGGGCGGATGCGACCACGTACGCCCTTGTAGACGTGCAGACGTTTGTGCATCTTTTCTCTCCAACGATCGTGGTGTCTCTCGTGGCGATCTTCGCCGTGTCGCGTGCGGTGACGGCGTCGCTGCTGACCATCGCGCCGGTCGGTGTGGTCTACGGGGCTGTGATTCTAAACTGGGATGCCGAGGTGCGCCGTTTGCTCCTGGCACCGGTGTGGGGCCGCGTGAGTGGTCTGCTGACGCGCCACAGCCAACACCCTCACCAGCAGAGTAGCGCTACTGAAAGGGCCACCACGGCAGCCAGAGTTGACGAGGAAAAGAAGCAACAGTGAGGGTACTCGTTTCACTTTTCTTTTCGAATCGTTTGCATCGTTCCCGCTTGCTGGCTCATAAAAAAAATTGACGAAGTCTCCCTCTATGCTTGATTGATGACAAAGAATCCGTTTGGCGGCGCTTCGCACTTTGTAAACGTGAAAGAACCTAGACTCACCTGGACGTGCGCGAACGTTAATGCTTATAGCTGGTATTCTATCTCTCTTGAGTTCTACGTTTCACGGGACCATCTCTTTTTCCTTCTCTCCTTCTTCCGCGACTACGTGTAAGTATTTCATACACACACACACACACACACTAACGACAGAAGCGGCTATTATCGTTTCTTCACCCTTCTCATTCCTTCACGATAAAAAACAACAACTTTCTTTACCGACTCACACACGTAAAGCACATTTTCTAACTTGCACCACACACACACACGCGCGCGAGCTTCCATCATGTTCCGTCGTGTCTCTTCTCGCGTGTTACCGACGGCGTGCGGTGCGGCGCACAACATGAGCTTGCGCTTCTGCCTCAGCATCAACGTGCCCACGATCGCCGAGTCCATCAGCACCGGTAAGGTGGTGAACTGGACGAAGAAGGTCGGTGACGCCGTCGCCGAGGACGAGGTGATCTGCCAGATCGAGTCCGACAAGCTCAATGTGGACGTGCGTGCCCCCAAGAACGGCGTCATCACGAAGATCAACTTCGAGGACGGCGCGGATGTCGAGGTTGGTGCGGAGCTGTCGACGATGAAGGAGGGCCCGGCCCCTGCCGCCGGTGGTGCCGCGCCGGCCGCCCCAAAGGCGGAGGCGGCGAAGGCGGACGCACCGAAGGCCGCGGCTCCGGCTGCGGCTGCCCCCGCTCCGGCTGCTGCGCCGGCGCCGAAGGCTGCGAAGCCGACGGTGCAGGCCGTCAGCGGCGCCGACCCGCGCATCAAGAGCGTCCGCATCTCGTCGATGCGCCACCGCATTGCCGACCGCCTCAAGGCCAGCCAGAACACGTGCGCCATGCTGACGACGTTCAACGAGATCGACATGACGCCGCTGATTGAGCTGCGCAACAAGTACAAGGACGACTTTGCAAAGCGCCACGACGTGAAGCTGGGCCTCATGTCGCCTTTCGTGAAGGCCTGCGGCATTGCTCTGAAGGACGTGCCGATTGTCAACGCCTCCTTTGGCAAGGACACCATCGACTATCACGACTTTGTAGACATCTCGATCGCCGTGGCGACGCCGCGTGGTCTCGTCGTGCCGGTCATCCGCGATGTGCAGAACATGAACCTGGCGAACATCGAGGTCACCATCGCCGACTACGCCGCCCGTGCGCGCATCAACAAACTCACCATGGCTGAGATGACGGGCGGCACCTTCACCATCTCGAACGGCGGCGTCTTTGGATCGTGGATGGGCACGCCGATCATCAACCCCCCGCAGAGCGCCATTCTCGGCATGCACGCCATCAAGAAGAAGCCGTGGGCGGTCGGCAACGACGTCAAGATCCGCGACATCATGGCCGTCGCGCTGACCTACGACCACCGCCTCATCGACGGCGGCGACGCCGTGACGTTCTTAGTGAAGGTGAAGAACCTGATCGAGGATCCGGCGCGCATGGTGTTGGACCTGTCGTAGAGCAGTCTGTGATCGATCGTCCGTTGTGTTGTTGTGATGTTTTTTTTTTCTTTTCACTGTGTATGATAGTAGCAAACAAGAGGTGCGCGTGGCGAAAGAACAGATGGAAAAGGAAAGTTTAGAAAGCTGCGTTGTCATATCCATAAGTGCAACAGTGTACAAGCACGCGGCCTCTTTTTTTTCTTTTAGCCTTCCTCTCTCTCTCGATTGTGTTCCCCACAACCTCTCTCTTTGTGTGTTTTGGTTTATGTGCTGTTTAATAGTAGTAAATGCTGAGAGCTCGTCTCTTTTCTGCTTGCCAAGAAGAAAGGACGAAAGGAGTCTTTGCCCTGACGGGAAGTCGCAACATGGTAGTTCGTCATGGCTCACAGAAGACACGCGAAAACTACAGCGACAGCAGTAGCCCTATGTGCAGAAGGTGGTTAGCACTTGGGCGTATCTCCCCTCTTCACCGAGCTGCTGCTGTCTCATTGTTGTCTCGAGAGTCCCTTTTTTTTTTCTTCGCCTTTTTGGGTGTGACGCTACACGTTTTTTTTTAGTAGTGGACTTCGGTTCTAGGTTATCGGCTTGTCGCTAACGCAGCTCAGCTAGTTTTTTTTATTTTATGCGATCTATATCTTTTTCTCACCCCTTTTTTCTTCCTTTTTTCTCCAATCTTTGCTGTGTGTGTGCGCGAAACCCGTTAATGTTTGTTTACATCGGAGGAATAAAACACGACTGCGTTGTCTTCTTACAAATTATTGCCTTCGCTTTTTTCACAATTATATTACCAAACGAAACCGATAACCGAAAAGAAAACGATCGTTCTTTATATAACGAAGAAAACATGAGCTTCTTTTTGACCTCTTTTTTCCCTTTTATTGATGCTGAAAACAAGCAGAGTACAACCTGGAGCTTTTGGGGCTTACAGAAGGAGGAGGTGGAGGAGCAGAAGGCAAGAAGGAAGCGAGACGAAACACTACTCACCTTGCTGATTGAGCCCAAGCTGCTTACTGCAAGTGTGTGTATGAAACACTCCATTCATTTCTATGACTTTTGATGAGTAGAGGCATCCCTTTTAACGGAATCTGAAAGATCGTACCTTTCTTGCTTTATCACAAATCGAATCAGAGCTGTACTTATTCTTTGCGTTTACTTGTGCGTATGTCTCGTCTCAACGCACCTTCTTTATCTTGTTTTTTCTCTCTCCTTCCATCCCTTCTGGCCCAATCTCCGCTGACTACTCTGTGTGCGTGTGTGTGTTTGTGAATGAAAGGTGTTGTTTGCCCATTAGTTTTATCCACCTTTTTTAGTGGCTGTTTACAGGACCTCCGTTCGTTCGATAATCGAAAAAAAAAAAAAGCAAACACAACCAATTGCAGAACCTATCAGCAATAGTTGATACGCTTCTGTTGCCATAAAGGAGAAGCAATGACTTTCTGCAAACGGGTTGTGGCTGCGCTGTTTTGGCTGAGAGAAGTGTTAAACTCCGCAAGTGTGACTGCTACGCCGCAGCACATGGACAGCGCGTGGTAAAGTGGTAGCCGCTTTGCATTATAGGTTCCTGAACGTGTTATGCCACAACCAACTGCAGTGCAAACTACTGTTTTGTTTCTCAAAAGTGAAAAGAGAGAAACCAGCGCATGCTTCTCGCGCTTACATAGGCTGTGAATCATCTCTTCTGGTGCTCCTCTCTCATCTCCTTTTCTGTGCTTCGCATTTCCTTTTGACATCAAATAACCATCGCACCATTGTGCTAAACGACACCAGTGTAAGAATCTTCTTGCATTCTCTTCTCCTCCACAAGCTACTTGTTATCGGCAAGGCTGTCATACCCCCAAGAAAGAGCTTTGATCTGTACGCACAAAGCGACATTTTGTTTTTGCCGCTGCACCCGGATTTTAGACACAAAATCCTAAAACACACTCTTTTACCTCTTTTCCAGTTTTCATCATGGGACACGAGCAGGAGCAGGTGCGTGTGCTGTCGAAGCAGGAGCTTCTGACGGCCCACATCGACGAGCTCAACCACAACTACTCCGTGAAGCCGCATCTGGAGTACACGACGATTCGCGCCGTCAACGGTCCGCTGGTGATTCTCGAGGACGTGCGCAAGCCGACCTACGCCGAAATCGTCAACATCGAGCTGGCGGACGGTAGTGCCCGCCGTGGTCAGGTGCTGGAGGTGGATGGCACCAAGGCCGTCGTGCAGGTCTTCGAGGGTACCTCGGGCATCGACGTCATGCGCTCCAAATGCGAGTTCACCGGCAAGGTCATGGAGCTCGGCGTGAGCGAGGACATGCTCGGCCGCATCTTCAACGGCTCCGGCATCCCGATCGACAACGGCCCGGCTGTGCTGCCCGAGCAGTACCGCGATATCCAGGGTATCCCGATCAACCCGCGTGCGCGTGTGTACCCGGAGGAGATGATCCAGACGGGTATCTCGTCCATCGACGTCATGACCTCCATCTCGCGTGGTCAGAAGATTCCGCTCTTCTCCGGTGCCGGTCAGCCGCACAACGAGATTGCTGCGCAGATTGTGCGCCAGGCCGGTCTCGTGAAGCGCGAGGGCAAGCAGGAAGACTTCTGTGTCGTCTTCGCAGCCATGGGTGTGAACCAGGAAACGGCCCGCTTCTTCCGTACCGAGTTTGAGCAGAACGGCTCGATGGAGAAGACGGTGCTCTTCCTCAACCTCGCGAACGACCCCACGATTGAGCGTATTGTCACGCCGCGTCTCGCCCTCACCACCGCCGAGTACCTCGCCTACGACTGCGGCAAGCACGTGCTGGTCATCCTGACGGATATGAGCTCGTACGCCGATGCCCTGCGTGAGGTATCCGCGGCCCGTGAGGAGGTGCCCGGCCGTCGTGGTTTCCCCGGTTACATGTACACCGATCTTGCCTGCATCTATGAGCGCGCCGGCCGTGTGCTCGGCCGCGCCGGCTCGATTACGCAGATTCCGATCCTGTCCATGCCGAACGACGATATCACCCACCCCATTCCCGATCTGACGGGCTACATTACCGAGGGCCAGATCTACGTGGACCGTCAGCTGCACAACCGCCAGCTGTACCCGCCGATCAACATTCTGCCGTCGCTGTCGCGTCTGATGAAGAACGCCATTGGCGAGGGCATGACCCGCAAGGACCACGGCGGCGTGAGCAACCAGATGTACGCCGCGTACGCTATCAGTCGCGATATTCTGGCCATGAAGGCTGTCGTCGGTGAGGAGGCGCTGAGTAGCGAGGATCTGCTCTACCTCGAGTTCCTCGACAAGTTCGAGCACAAGTTCATCTGCCAGGGCTTCTACGAGACGCGTGATATCTTCCAGAGCCTGGATCTCTGCTGGGAGCTGCTGCGCACCTTCCCGAAGAGCATGCTGAACAAGATCGACATCAAGACCCGTGATGAGTTCTACGACCGCCAGCCGGGCCGCAAGTAACCGTGGTGAGGAGTCGAAAAGCCAAAAGAAGATAAGAGGGAAAAGCTCCACAGTGTTTGTGTCTTTTTGTTCTTCTTTTGTATGATAATGGCTTGTTTTTTCCTTTTCTTTGGTGTCCGTTTACCTATCGCAAAATCGGCTGGTGCTTGTGCTCTCCTTTTTTTTTTCTTGAGAGACAAAGAGAAAACGAGCGACGTGGTTGTGTTGTGAAGTCAATGGAGAAAAGCACTTGTGTGCGTGTGCGTGTCTGTGTCTCTGTACGATCGACGCTTAATTCGTCCCTTTCTCTTTTTTCCTTTTTTTGTAGGAATTCTGTTTACATGAGGCGGATCCCTGTATTGCTATTGTTGCTGTTATCGATATTTCCTTTTCTCGTTTTTTTTTCCTCCCAGCTGATGGGCGGTCGTTGAGAAGAGGATAGAAGACGGTTGCTGTCGAGTGCGTTATCCGCATTTTGCCTTCCTCCGCTTCTCTTCCTGCGATCAGTTGAGACCTTTACTGTTTGTTTTGTTGTTGTTGTTTGTTGCTGGCGTTGTCTAGCGGTGTCATAAGTGCGTGACTCATTGTTGTTTCTTGTGTGTGCGTGTGGTTGACGCTCCGTAGCGTTGTAGCTGGTTTCTTTGTTGGGCAGTAGTTAAAAAAAAAAGAATAGTATTGAGGGTTGCGGTTAAAAATCTGCATGTGCGTGCGAACGCCTGGAGATGAGCAGGTGTAGGTGTGTTCAACTGACACGAGCAGCTTCCCCTGGGAAGAGAACTCTGTCCTATGTGTGTTTTGTGCGGAGGGTAGTCTCTCAGAGGTGGCGACAAGAACACACGCAACGCCTTTTCTTTGGTGAGACTCACGTTCTTCTCGTAGCGAGAAGAAGCAGAAAGCGGTGGCGTGTTCTCTCTGTACTATTCGGTGCAACCGGCTCCACAGGAGTCTGTAGTAGAAGCATGCAGGTATGACTGCTGACCACGTTATGGACGAGTCTGCTCTCGCTGTCTCTTAACGCACGTTTCTGTCCATGTTTTCTCTCTCTCTCTCTCTCCTCTCCCGTCCATTTGACACATGTGCTCTTTTTTTTTTTTAGAGAGCTTTGCGGCAAACACAGTGACTGCGTGTGTCTTTCCGCAGCACATAAAACAACGCTGTGTGCTGCTTTTTTACATTTATTTTCTACTGCAACCATTTTTCGTGAGTCATTCCCGGGCTTCTGGTTTATTATTATTATTTTGCGTCTCGGTTGCCATTCTCATTATTCTTTTGTTCAACCTGTTCTGTGTTTTTTAATCTCAGTGACTGTCACTATGTCCTCCGACACCGCCGCCTCGTGTCTGCTGGACGTCGTCGTCTTCGCAGGCGGCGACTCTCTCGACCTCATGCCCCTCAGCACGGTGGAGCAGAAAACAATGCTGCGCATCTGCAACCGGCCGCTCATTTGGTACTCCATCGCGCCGTGGATCGACGCCGGCTTCTCCACCTTCTTCCTCTGCGTCAACGAGGACTACGCCGCCCTGCGCGCCTACCTCTCCCGCGCCTTCAGCGGCGTGGACTTCCACTTTATCCTCGTCCCGTCCAACGTCGGCGACCACGCCTCCACCACGTGTGACGCCGTGAAGGCCTACCTGCGCTACAAGGAAGCCCTGCGGCTGGGCGAGGAGGACCCTCTCATTCCCCCGGCCGACCGCGACGTGAGTGTCGACTCGCCGACCAGCCCGGAGCGGGCCGGATCGACCTCTGGCTCGCCGGCACACCGCGGCGGCAGTCACGCCCGGCGCTCCGGCAACAGTGGCGGTGGGGGCAGCCGCGACCCGCTCAAGGTGGAGCGCATGAGCAGCGCAGCCCTGCCGCGCGACGCCATCCTCCTCAGCTGCGACTCGATTCTGGTGGACGTGGACATCGCCAGCTTTGTGGAGCGCCACTACGCCTCCCTCGCGTCGGTGACGTCGATGCTGTACCGCCCGCTGCGCAAGCGTGCCGCCGAGCACAAGAGCGGCGGTGGACGCGGGAAGGCGGCAGCGGCCGCCGAGGCTCCGCAGGCCACCTTCACCCACGCCTTCTCGTGCATCGCCTACGAGGAGGAGGACAGCAGCAACGCCGACGGCCCGCAGCCCTCGCCGTCCTCCGTCGGTGCGGCTTACGGTGCTGGCGTGGGTGGCCCCGGCGCTGGCGCCGCTGCCGGTGCGGAGTCCTCGCACGTGCACCATCGTCGCCTGCACTACATCTACCCCCTCGAAGGCAAGCCGGAGGTTCGCGTCACGATGGCTTTCGCGGCGCGCCGGCCCAACCTCACGCTTGCCGCGGACGTCGTCGACGCACACGTGTACCTGATGAGCCGGTGGGTGCTGGACTTCATCGCCGAGTCGGCCGGCATCGCTGACATGACGGTGCGCAAGGATGTCCTCCCGCTGCTCGCGCGCAGCCAGCACACAATGGTGAACACGTCGGAGAAGTCTTTTGTGACGCCGGCGGAGAAACTGCACACGGCCATCCCACCGCACTGGACCGGTGAGGGGGCGGACCTCTCGGTGCAGTCGCTGAACGCCGCGTGCGGCCTGCCGCTGCCGGAGGTGACAGACCCGCTGCGCGTCTTTTGCAGCATCTACGAGGAACACCCCGACGTGGCCTGCCGCATCTACCGCATGAACACGCGGGACAACTACCGCGCACTGCACCAGGAGATCATCTCTGCCAAGTGCTACCAGCTGCAGCTTGACGAGCCGGCTGGGGCGGCGGGTCCGTCCAGCCGTGGTGGGCTGCCCTCGCTGCTCCAGCACAGCGGCTACGGCCACCACGGCGGCGCAGGGCAGGGCGGCGGCCACGCAGACGGCAACAACAAGCCAGCGCCGGCCCTCGGTGCGCTTGCTTTGGCCGCCCTCCTACCCGACAACCCGATCACGGTGAAGGAGAAGGTGGCGGACCAGCAAATCTTCATCGTCAGCAGCTTCGTCGACTCGGTCCCGCCGCCGAACGTGTTCATCACGCGCAGCGTCATCGGTGCGCACGTGAAGCTGGAGCCGGGGGCCCGCATCACCGACAGCATCCTCATGGGCAACGTCGAGGTGGGGGCGAAGGCGGTGGTGGCGCACAGCGTCATTGGCACCGGCGCCGTCGTGAACGCTGAGTGTCGCGTTGTGGGCACCATCGTGGGCCCGCGGTGCGTGGTGGAGGAGAGCGTGCAGGACACCATTGTGGAGTGAGAAGGACTGTGTTGGTCGCCGTAGACTGTGCCGAAGGAGCGTGTATGTTTGGTGTGCTTCAATGGAGTCTCTCTGTCTGTATGTGGGTGTATATGTGTGTGTGTGTGTCTGTCAGGTGTGCAAAGCAGTAAACCGCAGACTTTCATGTTCGTATGCGTAGGATAACGGTTAAAAAGCTTGTTTTATAATTCACTTTGTCTGTTTACCGTTGCAACATGTCTTGTCACCGCACGACGGCAAGTAACAGAAGAAAAAGAAAAGAAAAAAAACGAAGGAAGAACTTAGCAGACGCGCTGATGAGACACGGCAAGAGCAGCCGAAAGGGAAAAGAAAAAAACGCTGTAGCGTTGTCTGTCGATTCCAGACCCAGGAACGGAAGTAAACGACTCCCTCGAACGTGGTTGCCCAATGATGCATAGCGTACATAGTCACGCGAAGTGATCACTTTGGCGCTCATGGAAAAGGCGGAAAGGCAAAGACCACGTCTTAAGGAGAGCAGTTGCGGCTGCATATCGCTCGCACGCGCACGCTGGCCTGCACCTTGCAAACAACCACACCTTTGCTTTCCAATTCGTATCTCCCTCGTCTTTTTCCCCTTTCTTCTTTTCTTTTTGTTTCTGGTGTGTGTGTGTGTATGTCCTGCAATGCAGTACATCAGGTGCTCCACAGTGCATCGTCTGACTGCTGTGGACAGGGCCAAACGTCTGTCGCCACGCAAAGATGGCATCTGCGGCGTTCTCAGAAGAAACCGCGGAGCAGCTCACGTGTCTGCACTTCGTGCTCCTTCACCACGGTTTCTACGGCTCTGCAAGTGACTTCTACTATTTGAGCGGGATCGCTGAAGAGGCGTTGAAGCCAGAACACCACGTGGATGCCCGCGTCGCACCGCACTTTGTTTTCCTGCACCCACGCGGCAGTGACCGCACCCGTACCGATGACGGTGTCGTGACGTGCGCAGAGCGTTACGTCGACCACGCCTGCAAGATCATCGCGGACACGCTCGCCTCCACCGTCGACACGGCGAGTTGTAGCGCCACCGGTAACAGCAAGATGATCGATCACGTCAGCAGCGGCACCGATGGCCGCTACTCAACGGCCGACGCGACTGACAACACCACGCCGCTCGAGCTGCACTTCTCTGCGGTGGGCCACTCCATGGGCGGCCTCATCCTCCGAGCCGCCTTTCCAGACATCATGGCGCGTGTGGAGCAGCTCACGGCGAGCAACCCACGGGTGCGCGGCGTGCACTGGGATTCGTTTTGCACCATGGCCGCCCCTCACCTCGGCGTGCTCTACATGCGCTCCCCCGTCATGACGTTTCTCGGCGGCTCCGTCTGCTACCGCTTCTCGCACGGCATTTCGGACCTCTTCGCCAAGAACGCGCTACTCTCCGAAGACCTGGTGACGGACGAGAGCCTCGCGGCGTGGGCACGGTTCAAGCGACGCGTCATGCTGAACGTCGTCAACGACGGCACAGTGCTCGTGTACAGCAGCAGCTTCGTGATGCCGGTCAGCGTGTGCCAGCGCATCGGGGCGTCACTGCCAGCACCGCAACAGCCCAACAGGAAGGCATCGCCACTGCGCAAGACGCCAGCGGAGACGCCGGTGGTGGTGGCAGACTGCAACGGCGAGCCGTCAGAATCCGACGTGGCTGATGCGGCGCGCGGGCCGAGCCGCGACACGGACCACCCAAACCCGAACACCAGTGCGTGCCTCGACGTGCCGAACACCGACGCCTCGGTGGTGCACCTGGCGCAGCACGGCATCTGCTGCGCTTCTACGGTGGACGGGTTGCGGCGCAACGCGTACAAGTTGACGGAGCTCCGTGAGGATCACTGGCCTTCCGAGGTACTGCCGGAGCAACGTGCGCTCGCCCAGCGCATCCTGCAGGGTGTTGGATCTCTGGAGCTGCACTTGATCGACTTCCGCCCGCTACGCGACGCACCGCCGGAGAAGCTGCCGAGGCACGTGGCGGCGGCACGAGCGAGTCTGAGTGTGTGGGGCCGTGCGATGACGACCCTCGGCGCTCACCGCTCCAGCCACGCCGCCATGGCATGCAAGAGACCGTTTTACTACCCGGAGATATTCGGCTTCCCCACCGAGTACATCGCGTCAGACATTCTCGGTATTCCTCTCAACATCAACGGGTTGTCGTCTGAGCCGCAAGACGCTGCCTTCGCTGCCGTCTGAGACGTAGCCGGCAGTAACGCTCGTCGTTTCGAGCTTTGTCCGTGAGCACTGCCTCTGTTTTTTTTTTTTTGTGCAATTATACCTCTGTGTCCTTTGCAAGACATCACCCTTTTTGAATCACTTTGTTTCGTGTGTCTTATTCATTTTAGCAGCTTACCCTCGGGTTCCAAAAGAAAAAAAAAGAAGGAGAGGGTCTGGTTCACATTGCTGCAGTGCTGCACAAACAAGTACAGGAGTTGCTTTAGCAAATAAAGCACTTTTCACAACAGTGCTTCGGCGCTGACGGCGCTGCTGGATAAAAACGACGAGTTCATTTTTTAGAGCTTCTTCCTTTACTTTCTCCTCCACTCCACGTGAATTGTATTGCTATTCAACAACCCTCCACTTGGTGAACAAGTTGTTCCCTTAAAAAAAAAAAAACGTGAAGGAAGAGAGCGTTTCTGTCTACATACACTTGTCGTTGAGAGAACACTGCTCGCACTCCACACATAGACACATACAAAAAGGACCATCACATTTTCCTCACAACACTAGTTTTATTGCTGTTTTATACGCCGTCAGTTGCTTTTTTTTTTGGAGGGGACTTTTTTTTCCCTCTCTGTTTGCAGACTCATTAGTCTTCTTTCATAATGTCGGCCTCGACGCACAGAGGACGAACGACTGCCGCACGCACCGCACTCGTCTTGACCCTCGTTTGCGCGTGGGCAGTCGCAGCGGCAGCCCTCGAGCTACCAGACGACGGCGTCACCCTTGGCCGCTGGACCGATGCGACAGCACGCTACTTCAGTGGCACCTCCGGCGCTGTGTACGCCGCCAACACAGCGGAGGCGTTGGCGTCACCACCACTGCGTGTGCTGGCCTTGGCGGACTGGCAGTCCGAGCGACGCACGGAGTTCCTCAGCAGCTGGCCGAATGGCACGTCGCTGACGCTGTGGGCCAACCGCGACCTCGCCACCTCCTTCGTCTCTCGTACCCAGGCAGCCGCCCTGCGGTACCGTTCGGTGTGGACGACAGACTCCATCCCACAGCATGGCAGCGGTAGCACTACCGCACCCTACGTGGTCAGCGCGGTCGGGGCGGACCTGCTCGGACAAGGGGACGCGGAGGTGTTGTTGCAGGCGAGCGACGGAAGCCTCTACGTGCTAAACCACTCCTCTGTGTCATCCTGGACTCCATCGAGTGCGTTTGACGCCATCTCGGTCGTGTCCGCTGCTGGCACGCCGACGGTAGCGCAGACGACGCTGAAGGAGCCTACTGCGCCATCCGTGGCTGTGGTGCTGGACTTTTACCCGGCAAGCAGGAGAAGCGATGCTGCGCAGGCCGGGATTGCCTTCGTCAACGTCGACAACCAGCTCATCCTTTTGTCCCGCACGGCGAGCACGGCGTGGCCGCCGCAGTACACGCCACACGTGCTGGCCGATGCGCAGAGCACGGACGGCAGCCGCGCCGTGCTGCCGCTCTCCATTGTCGCCGCCGACGTGAACGAGGACTGCGCGGCGGAGCTGCTCTACGCCGTCCGCGACACACGCCAGCGCCTCTACGAGGTGTACCTTTTCAACACCGCCGCCTTTGCCGATGCGGGAGTGGACAACGCGACGCTACTGCTGCGGCTCTCTGAGAACACTGGGGAGCGTTACGGCGACACTTTCACCTTGGCAGACGTGAACGGCGACGGGCTGCCGGAGCTGGTGGTGGCGGTGCAGCTGGCGAACGAGAGTAGCAGCTGTGCGGCCGCCGACGCGTCAGGCACGGCTGAGACGTGCGTGCCGTACCACGGCGTTCGCATCTTCTACCCTACCCGTGCATCTGGTGTAAGCGGGTCACCGCAGTGCCGCGCCGCCGCGTCTTCCAGCGAACACCACTTGTCGTACAACGTGACGCGCAGCGACCTCTTCGTGCTAACGCAGGCGTGGTGCGGGGTGGAGGAGTGGCAGGTGAGTGACCCGGCCAGCACTACGCAGCAGCTGCCGCTTTACATGCCCAGTTTCCCCTCTGTTCCACTTGTGCTCCGCCCTGGCGACTACAACCGCGATCGGCTGGTGGACATCGTCGTGCCGAGCTCGTACGGCCCGCTGCTGCTGACTTCGCGTGGCGTGCGCGGCGTGCGTCCGCTGGTGTGCACCGCGCTTGACAGCACAACGGGCAAGGCGGCAGTGCAGAAGGCGGCTGCGTCGCCGACCACCGCCACCACCTTGGCCGATGCCTATCGCACTGCCACGCCGTTCTTCGCCACGCTGGGGCTACTGGGCCGGCTGGAGGTGGTGCTGACGCATCATCGCCGCCTCAGCCCCTCGGCTAGTATCGTTGGCCATCAAATGCTGGTGTACCAGAACAGCGAGGTGCCGAGTCGATCCTACTTCCTCTCCGCGACGGCGCTGACGATGAAATCGTACGGCGCGGGCTGCATTGGCGCGACGCACCACATGACGTGGCAAGACATTCGCATGCACTCACACTGGGCCACCGTCACCCAGCAAGGTCAGACGCAAGGCCACGCACTGCTACCGTCGCACGTGCTCGTCGGCCTCGATGAGACGTTCTCCTACGTCCACGACTACACCGTCGGACTGCGGGTGGCTGCGGACGGCGACGCAGCGGTGCAGTCGAAGGAGTGGCCGTCGTACCTCGTGCCGAATGCACAGGTGTTTGCAGAGGTGTTCCCGGTGCAGAAGCCTTCGAAGTGGAATCTGCAGCTGTACCTGCCCACGTCGACTTATCGTCGACTTCTTATCATATCCTTAGTCATTGCCTTGGTCGTGATTGGACTGCCGGTGCTGTGGTTGCGCTGTGGTGAGATGAGGCAAGACTACTACGAGTGGCGCATGACCTTAAAAAAAAAAACACGAGGAGGAAGGAAATGAGAAAGAAGACAGACGATTTGCATTTTTTTGAGGGCTTTCTTCTCTGCTCCCCTCTCTCTTTCCGTTTTACGCGGTGGCGAATGAGCAATGAAAGCACTTCGCAACCTGAACCTTGTATGTACGACTGACTGCTGAGGAGATCCTCATCTAGCTGCGAAAGAAAGAAAAAAAGGAAACGCGCAATCGAAGTGGAGATGTGCTGCCGTTCAGTAGACGAGCGTTGCCCCACGACGACTCTCGTCGTTGAAAACCTGACATTGTTGATGTTGTAAAGCAGTTTTATTTTTTGCGAGCTTAACACGCCTCAAAAGAAAGCACCCAAACGTTGCACTTGACGCTCACCTCTCTTCTCAAACGACCCTAAGAGTCTTTGCTTCTATTTTTCCTCCGATCTTTCTCTATTTATTATCTCCTCATCGTCCATACTGTTGCTTTTCTCTTCTTTGCTCACCTCTTGACAGGCTTACACATCTATCAGAATGGGGCATCTCGACCAGTGGCGTTCCCGCCAGAAGATCGGCATGGGCAAGGGCTCCCGCTGCTGCGTGATCTGCTCCAACCAGAAGGCTCTGATCCGCAAGTACGAGCTGAACGTGTGCCGTCAGTGCTTCCGTGAGAACGCTGAGCACATCGGCTTCAACAAGCTCCGTTAAAGAAGAAAAAAAGCGCTTGTCGCCGTAGCGCGGCTCTTCGTTGTAGGATCTGCGGTTAGCTTTCATTGTGATGCTATGTAGAAGCAGCAGGACAGCGTCACGACGATGGAGTGGAGAGGCGCACCTTTGCAAGTCTGCATTACCTCTTTTTGTCCACTCCTCTGTTATGCTCGCTTACTGCCTTCACACTGCACATGGCTTGTGTATAGTTCATTATCTTTTTTTTTTAGTTTTATAGTTCTTTTCTCTATCGCTTCCAACTTGGCTTTCCGCAACAGCAGTACACTTTGTTTGTGCTGTGTAGTGTGTCTGTGAACGCTAGAGAAGGGGCGGTCCGTCAAAAAAAAAGAAGAAAAAAAGGAAGGTGCTCAACAACTAGCCGTTTTTCGTCATGTTATTTGTGAAGTGAGTCTTGCTGACGCCTCACTGCATGAGGAGCTGAAAGAACGAAAAGAATCACTTCTACTCCGGCTGAAGTCCTTTGCGTGTGGAGCAAGCAATGTCAGGCTTGCCCGCAAGGACGCGTGTGAGTCTCGCATTCCACGCGCTTTCCATAGGAGAGCGACGACAACAGAGAAGAGCGCGAAACGCGCGTTTTTCTAAAGCGGATTCTCTGGACCTCTCAGGTATTTCAGTTGAAGTGGGACCTTTTGCCTTTCTTAGCTCCTCTCGTGGCGTTCTTTCACTTCTCATCCGACTCTCTTTGTTTCTTCTCCGTACCATTTGTACGTTTGCGTGTACTGTTCATACCGCTGACATGTGTTGCCGCGCTGAACAGCACATCTGAATTTGTTTTTTCCTCCTCTGTTTAGCGCTTTTAACGCGTGAGGGGGGACTCGATGCAGTTTTCACGTGTTTCCGTGCCGGGCGTCAAGCGCGTCATCACGCTCTGCAGCGCCAAGGGTGGCGTGGGCAAGTCCACCACCTCCGTCAACGTCGCGCTGGCGCTGAAAAACATGGGCCACCGCGTCGGTCTCGTGGACGCAGACATCACCGGTCCCTCCATCCCCACCATGATGGGCGTGGAGGCGTCACAGGTGGAGACGTACCGCGTCGCTGGCAGCGACCGTTTTGGGCCACCGATGAACTTCGGTGTCAAGGTCATGAGCATGGGGCTGCTCGTCCCGTTTGACGAAGCCATCGCGGTGCGCGGCCCGATGGTGAACAAGTACATCCGCGCGCTGCTCTTCCAGACGGACTGGGATGACCTGGACTACTTACTGATCGATATGCCGCCCGGCACAAACGACGTGCACCTTACCATCACGCAGGAGGTGACGCTGTCCGGCGCCGTCATCGTCTCGACGCCGCAGAAGGTGGCCCTGATCGATGTCCGCCGTGGCATCGACATGTTCGCCGCCGTCAACACGCCGGTGCTGGGTCTTGTGGAGAACATGAGCTACTTCCAGTGCGACGAGTGCAGCAAGCGGCACTACTTGTTCGGCCACGGTGGTGTCGCGCGTGCGGCAGAAGAGCTGGGTGTGCCGTTTCTGGGCGAGATTCCCTTTGTGAGTCGCATTATGCAGGACACTGACGACGGAGTGCCACCGGCCCTGCGCGGCGATGCGACGTTAGAAGCCGCCAAGCCGTACTACGACCTGGCGGAGCGCATTCACGAATCGTTGGAGGGAGGAAAGGGCAACAGCAAGTCCGCAACACCGGGCCGCGCGGCGGAGCCCACGATCACGTTTGAGTGACTCACACACACACACACAGTAACGAATTAAAAAAAAAAACACTAGCACGTTTACTGGTTAGACAATGGCGTCAGAGGCTCCACGAATCATGGACAGCATGGTGCTTGTTGACATGCACAGTGCGAGCAAAAAGTGTATCTGACTGAGGATGCGTTGGATGCCATCTGTTTGCAATACAGCACGTACACACGCGGAGTGCCAACGTAGATCCTGCGTTGCGTGTGTCAGGCCAAAGAAAAGAAACCTCGTTGTCAAACTGAATGAGAACACCTGAACTCTTTCCAGCACTTCACGTTCTTCTCTTTTCTTAGCTGCATGCTTCACACTTTTTTTTTCGTTTTCTAACAGCCTTCACAGCATTCAAACTTCTCCATCGCTTCAGGTTCTGAAATACACACCACAGAAAAGCCCTGTATACAACCATCTTCGCTTTCTTTCTCTTTCAGCGTTCCGAGTTCCTTCTGAGAAACCTCAGGTGGTCTCTCGCATCACTTGCCCTACACTCTGTCTCGCACTGTTCCTCCGTCACTGACCACCATGCGCAGCTACGCCGTGCCTCTGTGTGTCGTCGCGGCCCTGGTGCTCTGCTGCAGCCTCACCGTGTCCGCCGTGGCGCGCGAAGACGCAAATGATCTTCGTGCTGTCGCCGCGCTCGCGAGTCAGATGGACGCGTCGGCTTCGTCGGCGTCCGTCATCCCGACTGCTGCGCAGGAATACGGCACCATTCTCTCTGGTGGCGTCATCGCCTCCGTGACGGTGGCGCTCATCTTCGCCTGCTTCCTGCTCGTGCTGGTCCTCATCGAAGTGGTGAAGAACGTCTCGGACTTTCTGGAGCACCGCCGCATGGTGGCGTACCGCAAGTCGAAGGGCGTGGATGATCCGGCTGAGCCGAAGTTTGGCGATTTCCGTGACACCGCCGTCAACACGCACGTGTAAAGCGCGAAGGCAAGACAAAGAAGACGAAGAAAGAGGACGAACACAACTCCACAGTGCATCCCGTCTAGTGATTCTTTTTTCTCCTTCTTTATTGGAAGGGCAATGATCGGCAGAAGAGAGACCGGAAAGCGTCCCGCATCTGTCACCTGTACGGGTGTGTATGTCTTTTGTGACCGCGATGACTTGTTGGTAAATGCAGCGAGTCCCACTGTGGAACATGGAGACAGACGGATCGGATTGAATCAGCACAACTCGAAACAGGACGAAGGTGAAGGCTTGGTGGATGTGCGAAAGGAAAAATGGGACGGGGGCAGGAGGATGAGAGGAGGAGGAGGACGGATATACCTGCTAGCAAATCAGCGGTCCTTCCGCAAAGACCTTATTCTCTCATTTCTGCTTCTCCCGGTGTCTGCTTTGCTGAGAGCGCAAATAGCTCTTTTTCCATTTTTTTTTCCATTTCCTGTCGCATGTCGGCTTGCCTGTTTCTTCGGTGGTGCTGCTGCTGTGTTTGTGTGCGAGAGTGAGGGCAGTGACCGTGTCCCCCATTGCTTTTCAGTGGCACACACACACACACAACAAAAAAAAAAGACTGAATGGCAAAGGATGTGGATCACGGTGCCTTCCTCTCTCTCTCTTTAATTATTATTTCCTTCCGGCAGTCTCATCCTTGATGACTCAAGTTATCGCCGGTATCAGGTGAGATGTCGTTTACCTATTTAAGTTTTCACTTTGTGAATCTTAATCTGTTATTATTATTATTATTGTTTTCATCAGTATTAGTCTTTTCTTTTTCTTTTCACTGTTTTAAGTACCCCCTTTTTTTAAAGCGATGGAAGACCGCCCTGGTATGCAAAAAAGGTCAAAACCGTTTACAGTGGTCGCAGCGGTGCTCCGATGTGAGATGCCGGAATGTGGTGACGGGTACATCCCCTTGCAGTTGCGAGGTCACGACGATGGAACAAAAGACGTGTGACAAACGCTGCTTGTGCAGAACAGTACCACGGCTCATGAAGAGCCTAGCGTTTCACACACAAAAAGGACTGTGATCGCGACGGTTCTTCGATACCTTTACTGTGTTCCCTCTATGAGTGGCATAAAACGGAAAGAAACGGAAGAGTGAAAACCAACATTGACATGACGCGTTCGTCGGAGAACCTCAACTGTCTTGAAGTTCGCGCACATTCCTCAACATCCGAGTTGGAAATTGAGAAATAGAGCGTCATGTGTCGCACACTGGTGCGCTATTCTGGCTGAGCAGGAGTGGCGGGAGCGCTACAAGACCGGAAGTTTTGTAAGACAATACGGGAAGGGCGCTTTTGCGCTGCTCTCCGCATTGTCGCTGTGTTTTTCTATCCTTCCCATCGTCAAATCCTCCCAAGCACCTTCGCTAAACTCTTCAACTCTACAGCAACTTCATTCCCATTGATACCCATTGAACTTACCAGTAAGTGACCCTCCGCACGAGACACACTACGCCAGACGACAATCTACCGCTGGAGCATTATGGATCCTGTGCAAGAACTGCTCGAGCGCGTCGGGCAGGCGCAGGTCGACAGCAGTCCCTGTGCGACGCCGTCCACCTCTGCCAGCGCCACTACGCGCCGCACCAAGATGGTCTTCGTCTACAGTGACGAGGACGAGGATGGGGAGGTGCACACGAACGGCGACGTCAGCACAGGCGAGCATACTGCGGCAGCACGCGGCATCGCTGAAGTTACCTGCGACAGTCACGCCATCGCCCTCTCCGAGGACGCCTTGGCGGAGCTGCGCGCCGACGCACACGCCATCGATGCACGCCTCAACGACGTGCAAGACGCAGACGTGGACGACCTCGACAGTGCACGCGGCCCTGGTGGGATGGGTGGGCTCTTCTTTCAGGAGGACGTGCTGAGCGGACTCGGGGCTGCCGCCTCCGCGCCAGGGCTGACGGCAGCACTTGCCGGAGGGATGCGTGTACGGGAGGTCGACGCGCCGACGCTGTGGGATGGCGCGTTTGCCACGACGAGTGGACGCGACGGCATAGTGGACAACGGCGGTGCGCCGGAGATGCCGGCTCTGCTGCGGCGCGGGCTGCCAGCCGCAACGTTTGTGCTCGAGTCGCGCCGGAAGCGCTTCCGCGACACCGAGGCGGAGGCGGAGGACGGCTCCGCAAGAACTCCCGCTGCTGCTGTGTTGCTGACCGCGACGTCTTCTTCCGCGCCCGCCTCTGCTGGTGAACCTGCCGCTGCGTGTGCTGCCACTACGGAAGCAAACAGCACGGGAGACGACGATGACGTCGTGCTGGAGGAGTTGGACGTTCAGCCGGTCTACGAGGCAGACGGCAAAACGGTGCGTGCGCTGCAGACGCGTGGCGGGTACCGGCTCACGCTGGACGAGCGCGACTTGCTGGAGGACGCTGAAAACGACGAGGACGCGGAGGAAGACGACGGCGCAGAGGCTGGGGAGGTCGAAGGCAGCGACCAAAAAAGGCTGAACGCCGCAGCGAATGGCGAGGCGGAGGCGGAGGCGGAAGAGGTGGTCGGAGAAGCGGTAGTCGAGGCGGAGGAGGAAGGTTTCCCTGGTGAGCCGGCGCTAGCAGAAGACTGGGGGGACTTCCTTGACGACGACGACGATGACGATGACGAAGAGGAGGAGGAGATTGATGAGGCCATTGTAGTGGCCGTAGTGGAGCAGCTTGTACGGTGCTGCGAAGCAGATGACTTGGACCCGCAGATGAACGTGGAGGCCAGCCGCTTCACCGCCACCGCGAAGCCGCTGCTGCAGCAATTGACGGCCGAGACGATTAGCCCGAAGGAGTTTGGCCAGAAGGTCGATCGCGACCTGCGTCGTTTTCAACGCATCTACCGCAGTGTGTACCGCCCACGCGACTCGCCAATCGTCATTGACGGCGTCCTGATGGACATGTAAACCAGCGCGAGAGTGAGAGAGCAAGACCCTTCTTTGCGTGTGTGATCATCGCGACGCCTTTTTTTTTTTTGGCCCACCGGTGTATGTGTGTGTGTACAGGCAACGTGTGCTTTCCTACCTTAATACTTCGAGTAACTGTAATTGTAACCGCAACGAATTAGCCAGGACGAACTGAAAAAAAAAAAAAACGGCTCTAACGCTGTTCTTCTTCGCCAGTATTTCATTTTTCTTGCCTTTTCATAGCGTCTGAACGGGTCAACGTTGGAAGATCTGAAAGAGAAGAACAACGCAACTACGCCTGTACGGCCTCCTGCTTTAGTTTAGCCTCGTGCAAAGCGGTTCAGCGTCTTTGAGCACCATCTCCTCCACATACAAACCTTCTTCGTTGTTTCGTGTCGGAGAGTCGCGCCGCGCAGTTAATTAGCACAGCGTGGACGCAGATTGAATCTCTCTCTCTCTCGTTGCTTTCGTCGGCTCGCCATCGTTTCTCGGTTGCACGTTATAATTATACCCCAACGTTCTTTCCTCCATCTGCTGCTCTTCTTGGTTTTGCCATTATTTCGTTCTCGCTAAAGTAAAAGTCGAAAGGAAAACACAAACGGTTTTTGTTTTGTGTCTGCTTTGCCGTGTTTTTGTCGCTGCTACATTTATTCCAGCAACAACATAACCGCACCCACCCACCCACCCACACATTTGCGCAAAAGAAAAAAAAGCAAAGAGCTTTACGCAAACGTAAACGGCGAAAACAAAAAAAAAGACTCACCCACAAAAGCACGTGAAAGAAAGATAGCTGGTTGACAGCTACGAACACACGAGTGTTGTACCAGCAAACTGCAGCATGAATCCGTCCGCCGCCGCCTTTGTGCCCAAGAAAGGAGACAAGACATCTGCCAAAGGTAAAGCCAGCACCACCGCTGCACACCCGCCATCGCCGCAGCTCAGCACTAAACTCAGCGCCGCTGCCCCGCCGTTTGTGCCTGGCGCACCGAAGAGTGAGAGTCCCGCGCCGATCGCTGCTGCCGCCACCGCCGAGTCGAAGGTGAGCGCCGAGATGCCGAAGCCCGAGGTGCCGCCGATGGATCTGCCGGAGCAGGCGGCGTCGAAGGCCGCTGCTGCCAAGTCGCCCGAGAAGGTCGCCGAGGAGGGAGGGGACGAGAACGACGACTCGCAGCTGGACTGGCTGCCTGAGGCGCAGCCGGTGGACTGGTCGGAGAGTAAGCTGCCGAAGCTTTTTGGGTGCCACAACACGGCAGCCAAGGCGACCTCGACCGCCATCCCGCTGCACGCTTCGTGGGACCTCTACGCGGACGAGCACCAAGGCAACGGCGGCTCCCCCACCCTTAGCTCCCCCACCCAGACAATGACCTTCGAGCCCATTTTCGTGGCCAACGTCGCGGACGTGGAGCACTTCTGGCGGCTGTGGCGCTACCTGCCTCCACCGTCGGCGCTGCCGACCCTCTTCACCTACTCGTGGTTCCGCAAGGACATCCGCCCTGAGTGGGAGCACCCGCGCAACAAGAAGGGCGGCACCATCACCATCGTCGTCTTCGACCGCGATCGCTCCGGCCTTAGCGACAAGCAGGTCTTGGACGACGTCTTCATGGCCATGCTCGTCGGCACTGTCGGCGAGAGCTTCCAGGAGTGCAGCACGACGCTGAACGGGATGATGCTGAAGGTGCGTCCGAACAAGCCGGTCACGCTGCAGCTGTGGACGGCGCACTCGGAAGTGGGCAAGCTCAAGACCTTTGCGAACAGCGTGCGCGACACGCTGAGCAAGATCATGGGTGCCAAGACGCTGCAGAAGATGGAGTACTTCTCACACCACCAGAAGCAGGCCGCCACCAATAGCCTCGCTGCCCGCATGAAGGCGAAGATCGCACCGGACCACACATTTTAGTAGAAACTAGAGCGCCACAGGTTCACACGCTCACACAAGCGCACGAACAGCAACACCAAAATACCCAACTGCATGTGTACGAAAGAGTTCTCTCTCTCTTTTATCAATACGTATCTATGCATCTTTACGAACGTTGACGGGGGAGACGCAGGAGGAGGAGGAGTGGCAGACACTGCACAGCTCTGGGAAGCGAGAGGGTGCTTGGCTCTGTTCTAGTACTTCCTGCACACAACGGCTTTTCCTTTCTGCGCTCAGAAAACAAGAGAGACGTTGTCGCCGGTGCAACGTAAACATGGCGAGGGAGAGTTGTTTGTGGTTAACACTTAAAAAAAAGAGAAAAGGTGAGGTGTGCGGAGGCAAACCAGTGAGAGAAGTATTACTGCTCCATTTTTAGGAAGCTGTCGTGACGGGGAGCTACACGCGTGGCAGAGCGTTTGCGCGAACTGGTTTGTCATAGTTGACTTGAAGAATATCTTCTTTTTGGCCTTTTTCTCTTTTTTTTTCTTTTTTTTGGACGTAAATAAGTAACTTAACAAAGATCGCTTTGTTTGGTGGCGAAGTGTATGGAGGCGCACGTGACACGAATGCAGCTAAACTGAGGAACGCACACAAGCGACTCGACAAACGATCGCTTGCCGGCGTGTAAGCACTTTTCACTGTCTGTCAGGCTGCTCTGCTTTGTGTAAGTGTGCATCGATGCAGGGTATTTTCTCAACACACGCCGTGACTAGTTTTGCTTTTCTCCTTTTTATTACTGATACCCCGGTTTCTGTGTGCGTCATCGTTTCTCTTTTGTTTGTTTGCTTCTCATTCAGTCACCCTTCTACGTTGCGTGCATGTCGAATCACGTACTCCGACCAACAATCTTTGAGCTTTCTCATCAAAGTAGTTGTCTTGCTTTTTCACTGTTTTTTGCGCTTTTTATGAGTTTTGCTTGCGTCGACTGTGCGCGAAGACCTTTGTCTGCCTGTTACTCTTTTTTTTTTGTAAAGCAATCTAAAGAAAAAGAAAAAGAACGAGAGTGGCGACTACCACGGAGAATACGGCTAGAGAATGTGGTGTATTCTGAGTCGAAAGAGCCAAGGTGTGAGCTGCCGACTTGCCAGCTGTGCTCCGCTCCGCACAGGGAACGCGGTAAACTGTGAGAAGACGATAATCGGTATGCAGATGCTTCACTGTATACCCGCAGCGTCGCACTTGCTCCTTATGTTGTGGTCTTCTGCCGTTTTGAATTGCAAGCGCATCGTTGTTGCATTTGTCTCACCATGCACTGCATTTGTGGGAGAGACAGCTGCATTGCACCACCGACGGCCTTCACCCAAAGTCGATGGGCTTTGTTCTCGGTAAATCCCATCGCTCTCACTTTCCTCTTACACACTCTCTTTGCTGTCGATTGTGACTCTCGTCGCGCTCTCGCACGAACACGTATGGGCTGTCTTTTTTTTTTTTTATGCGTTCGTGCATCTCGGACTCATTGTTTCACGCGTCTCTGTCCACCTCAACGGCGCAACACTCTTCTCAGATTAAGTGTCAGCCGTAGTAGTACTCTCGCACGCACCATCTCACCTTTTCAACGTTTTTTCTCTTTTACTAGCTTTCTCAATCCGAAAACGACAAACGTGCACAATCCCGAGCAAAAGTGAAAATAATTGAAAAACATACTTTACAACACCTACACATAAAAAGTTTTTTTTCCGCTTTGTCCTCCCCTCACTTTTTTTTCTCTCTCTGTCATTTCCACTTAGTTTCGATTCTTTTTTCTCTTTTTTTTGAATTCGACTACTGTAATCGTGCTATTCTAGCAGCTCTCCCTTTGCTTCCCTTTTCCTTCTTCTTCCCTTTTTCTGTTGGTGCTGCTCTGTGTATACAACAGAGGCGCAAAAACCAGCGTACACACAGGTAATCCATCTAGTTTAGACAGCTTCAATCGTAAGTCAGTATGTTTCGTCGCGTCTGCGCCGTTGCTTCAGTGCCGCGCGTGTGCGCCGGCGCCAAGCTAGTCATGGCTGCGCGGTCGCTCACCTACACACCCCGCACACGCGACGTGCAGTTCCTCTACGAAGAGGTATTCAACATGTACGATCACTACGGCAAGCTGTCTGGCAAGGGCGGCGACAGCAGCAGCGCCGCTGCAGCAGAGAACACGGTGACGAAGGAGCTGATGGACGCGCTGCTCGAGGAGAGCAGCAAGCTGGCCACCCAGACCCTCTTCCCGCTCTATGAGTCGGGTGACGCGGAGGGATGCAAGCTGGCCAACGGCATCGTGACGACACCGAAGGGCTTCAAGGAGGCGTACAAGTCGTACACCGAAGGTGGGTGGATGGGAATCAACGCACCAGAGAAATACGGAGGGCAGAACCTGCCCCTGTCCGTCGGCTCCACCACGCGCGAGATTATGGCGACGGCGAACTGGAGCTTCTGCATGTACCCCGACCTTGCCCAAGGCGCGTGTCGGACACTGGTCGCGTGGGCCAGCGACGAGCTGAAGGAGGCGTACCTGCCGAAGGTCGTGTCGGGCGAGTGGACTGGTACCATGTGCCTGACGGAACCGCACTGCGGTACGGACTTGGGCCAGGTGAAGACGAAGGCGGAGAAGCAGCAGGACGGCAAATCCTACCGCATCACCGGCACGAAGATCTTCATCTCGGCCGGCGACCACGACCTCGCGGACAACGTCATCCACGTCGTGCTCGCCCGCCTGCCGGGCTCGAAGCCGTCGACGAAAGGGCTTTCCCTCTTTCTCGTGCCGAAGCACGTCGTGAAGGCGGACGGGACGCTGGAGGAGAAGCGCAATGTGGAGTGCATTGGGCTCGAGAAAAAGATGGGCATCAAGGCCAGCTCCACCTGCCAGCTGAGCTTCGACAACGCCGTCGGCTACCTGATCGGTGAGGAGAACGAGGGAATGAAGGAGATGTTCACCTTCATGAACGGCGCGCGTATGGGTTGTGCGATGGAGGGTGTGTGCCACGCCGAACTGGCCTTCCAGAACGGTTTGCGCTACGCACGTGAGCGGCGCTCGATGCGGGCGATGGACGGGGCGAAGGAGCCGGAGAAGGTGGCGGACTTAATCATCTGCCACGCGAACGTGCGTCAGAATCTGCTCTTTGCGAAGGCCGTGGCAGAAGGCGGCCGTGCGCTGCTGCTGGACGTTGGCCGCATGCTGGACCTGCACGCCATCGCCCCCACCCCCGAGGCGGCCCGTACGCTGGACAACGAGATCGGCTTCTACACTCCCATCGCGAAGGCCTGCCTGACGGAGTGGGGTGTCGAGGCGGCCAGTCGCTCCCTGCAGGTGTGGGGCGGTCACGGCTACATCAACGGCAACGGTATGGAGCAGATTCTGCGTGACTCTCGCATTGGCACCATCTACGAAGGCACAACAGGCGTGCAGGCGTTGGACTTCATCGGCCGCAAGGTGCTCAGCTCGAAGGGCGGCAACCAGGCGCAGCGGTTTGGCAAGCGTGTGAACAAGCTGGCACGCGCGCACCTCTTCTCCAGCGGCCCGCTGGGCAGCTACGGCCGCCAGCTGTGGCTGATGCAGAAGCAGTGGCGCATCGCGACGACGAAGATCGGCCTGATGGCGCAGAAGAACCACAACGCCGCCGCCGCCGCCTCGGAGGACTTTTTAATGTACTCCGGCTACCTCACGTTGGGCTACTACTGGCTGCGCATGGCCGAGGCGGCGCAGAAAAAGGTCGCCGCGAAGCAGGACCCGGATGGCTTCTACCAAGCGAAGCTCGACACCTGCGAATTTGTCTTCACGCGTGTGCTGCCGCGCGCCGATGCGCACTACAAGATCATGCAGGAGTCGCCTGCTCTGTGCTCCTACAAGGAGGAGACCTGGGACATTTAGTGAAGAGGAGAGTGTACATGTCCTTGTTTCCTCTCCACGAGGAGTATGCCAGGCTGCAATGCCGGATACAGGTTTTGCTTGTACCTGCGCCAGACCGTCTGTGCGTGTCTGTTGCTAGCACCTCGAACTGACACACACACCTCTCTCCACGGCAGGAACGCAGTGCTTTTCTCCGCCAACTCCGCGGTTGCTCGCAGGTTGGCGATGTTCTTAAAACAAAACAGAAAAAAAACGGTCCACAGAGATATCGATACCTTTTTGTGCTGTTTCTTTCCTTCCTTCTTTCTTTGCGAAAGCGCCCCTCTTTCCTTTGCCCCGTGTTGCTTTTTGTCTTGGCTATACGCTCAATTACTTTCTTCATTCTTTTTTTCCCTTTTATTCACTTTTTCTACACAATCCTCATAAGATCGTTGCTGCTGGACGTGTGTAGCGATCTGTAATATACGGAAACACACGGACATTCTCTCCGATCGACATGGGCCTGCAAGCGCTTTTGTAAACACTTTCCTCCATTTTTCTTTTTTCATCCCTTCTTGTGTCCAAGCTGTCGTTGATGATGGCTTGATTGAGGTATTTGTGGGTGTTTTCTCGCTTGTCCTTTACAGACATCCTCCTCTCTTTTGCCTTGCCTTTTTTTTTTTGCTTTTCTCTTTCTTCCAAAACGCACGAACGAGCAGTTTTTCTTTTTCTTAGTATACGTCGCCTCTTGTTGGTCCACTACATCACGCGGTACTGTCTACAACTTGAGCCTTCGACTTATAGCATGATAAACAAGCGGCGACGCATTGCTACTAGCACGCTAGCGATAGTATCCACGGTATTTCGCAAATTTGCTTCTTATTTCTTACGGGTTTTTTTTTCGACACATATGCTTCTAGGTTGCACCTTCTGTAAATGAGAAACCTCCTCTTCTGTACGACGAGAAAAACAAAAGCAAAAAAAAAATGAGCTTCGGCGAGACGAGCTGCGCGTGCGTTGATTGAGAAAAGGAAGGAGAACCTCGCATGCTCCCGTTCACCTGGAAGGAAAGGGTGCAAGCTTCTGAAAAAGATAGGACTCTGTATTCGTTTACCACCAGTGGTGCGATCTCGTGAGCTATTGGCGCCGTGCCGAGTGGATGATTGTGTTTCTCCCAGACGGACTCTATCACTGGTGTTTGCAAGAAACGGTGGTCTTTTGTCGCACCAACCAACTTCCAGTCTACTCGTCTTCGACTCCTTCTTCTCTCTTGGTGGTCTCTGTTTCGGCGGAAAGCTACAGTTTTTGGCATCACGATCAGTCATCTGCAGGTAGTTGCAAACATACGTAGGCTACGTCACTGAGGTGCCTGAAAACAACCAACGCAAGAACGCTACGAGTGAATTGACCTCAGACTAACCTCTTGTTCCCACAGAATGGACACTCGCGCCAACATGCGGGCAATGCTGGAGAACGCCCGGCAGTCGATCCGCAGCCGCGCCGCCAATGCCACCGGCGCGCCGGCCAAGACGAAAGTGAAGACGATCGTCGCCACCTCCCCCTCTTCCTCCTCCTCGCACGGGCAGAAGGCCGCTGAGAGCCGCGCAGCTCCAGAAAAGGCGGAAGGACTGCACTTCACAAAAGACACGACGAGTGGCGCTGAGGGTGCTGCCTCCGCAAACTCTCTCAACGCGAAGGACAACCGCATGCAGTTTGTCCAGCACTACTACCGCCTCATCTCCGCATTCATCGAAGACAAGTCCAAGTACGAGCTGGAGCTGCCGAACTTGTCCGCACTCGATCGCATGGTGGTGCACGCGCTGGCGGAAAAGTGCAACCTCTCTCACGAGTCCGCCGGTGCGCGGGCGGACCGCGTCATGCACCTCAAAAAGGATATCCTCTTCTTTCAGCAGCCGGAGGCGGCGCAGCAGGTGAACCTGGACGAGATCATCGAGAAGGTGTCGTGGAAGGAGAGCAAGTACCAGATCAAGTACGTCCGCTCCGCCAACCCGGCACAGGTGGCGGTAGGCGACATTGGCAGCTACGCCGACGAGGAGGCGCTGCAAAAAATCGAGCGCTTCCGCCGCGCCACGGACGAGTACCGCCACGCCACCGACATGGGCTACACGCAGCAGGAGCTGCTGTTGGCCGAGGCAAAAGGCGGAGAGCCGGCGGAGGAGGGGGAGGAGAACTACGCCGTGGCAACGAACGTGGAGGAGATCCTGAGTCGGCAGGACACCGCACCGGTGCCGCCCGCCATCACAGCGGGGCCGTCCGCCAGCGCTGCCGCAGCCGCAACAGCGCCGGCGTCGCCGTCGTCGACCGCCGCGCCGCCCACGTCGACTGCGACGGCACCCAGCACAGCCGCCCGTGCGATGAAGGCGGCGGCCGCAGTCCCGTCCTCCGCTGCCGCCAAGCCAGCGAAGCCCATCACGACGATCGTCTTCGACGAGGTGTGCCGCGCGTGCGGCTCGCGAGTGCGGCTTGACGGCCCCCCGCAAGGGTGGAAGTGCAGCCACTACTGTGCGCACTGCACGCGGCAGACAATCTGGAGTCTGGAGGAGGTGAAGGTGCAGGAGGCGCGGCCGGCCGTCGCACTAGAGGCGGCGAACGCGCTGAAGCGCCGTCGCGATGACGTCGACGTGGATGGGGCGGAGGAGAAGAAGAAGCGGCGGACTCGTCTGCATGGCGCAGCGGCTGTGGAGGAGATCGACCGGGAGGAGGAGGACGGCGTGGATGTGGCAGAGGGCAGTGCGGAGGATCTGAGCAACGACGAAGACGACGGAGGCGCTGACGCGGAGTTGGACGACCTCACGGTGGAGGATGTGATGGAGGTGGCCGCGACGAATGACTTTAGCGCCAGGGACATGAACTGGCTGCGTGAGTTTGCCACCCACGCCGGCGCACACGTGGGTCGCCAGATTGCCTTCTGCATCGACTTCAGCGATCTGGCGGACATGCCCATCTTTACGCGCTACGACAAGAGGGCGGAAGAACACGCCGAGGCGCAGACTGCGTGGTACGTGGTGCTTCGCGAGGTTCGCGAGCTCGCCCTGTCAGTGTCTGATCTGCTCCGCGAGCTTCTCAACGAGGCGTTTGAAAGCGCTACAGCCACGAAGGCACCCGATGCCCCGGCGGTGGAGGAGATCCAAACCGAGGACGGAGAGGTGCGCGCGATGGAGCACCTCGCCGTGGCGTTCCCAAACCTGTCCGTCTACGGCACAGAGTGCGTGGTGGTGTGTCAGCTGCGACCTGTTGTCCGCCGTGCCACGGTGCCCACGATGCAGATCAAGCCGGACTCTCTGCGAGCACTCCGCCAACGGTACGGCGAGCGCCACGTGTTTGCGTCGCAGTCTTTGACAGAGGCCGTCACGCAGGCGGCGGAGAACGCCATCGCGTAACGCTGCTGGCTCTCCATGGGAGGAACGGCAAACAACTAAATGCCACTACTATCACGATTAGATTATTTATCCTTTTTTTTTCTCGACTCCCCTGAAGTGCAGATAAGCAGAACTGTATAATACCTTCGTTTAAAAAACAGAATTGTTATTAAAAAAAAAGAGAGAGAGGTGTACTCTGACTGGAAATCGCAAAGTCTACATTGTCAAAGGCATCTCTGTCGTGAGACTGTGCGCGCAGTGCATGGCAACACGATTAGAGGTTCAAGACTTTGTGAAAATGCATCTTTCATGCTCGACTGTGCATAAACGGAAACGTCGGTGTGAGTGAAACCACCTCAAAAACGCAGCCGCTGGATGCAAAACTCACGCACATCTGTCTTCTGGTAATTCTCTTCTCTCCTTCTTTCTACTTTTATTTCTCTTTTTTTTGTTGTTGTTTTAATGCGGCTTCTTTCCTCATACACCGTCTTCGGGATAAAAAGACTCTTTTTGTGATCCATCCAATGACAGTACCGGTTTGAACGGTGCAATCTATGCGCATCCGTCTCTTGTCTGTGACACACACATCCTCTACGCTAAATGCTGTCAAAGCTCTCTCCTCTGCGCCGAAGCCGCGGCTTGATTTGTGGAATGCGCATGAGTTACCTGCGATCGGTGCCTAGCAGCCGAAGCAACATGCAGGTGTGCGTGTCAAAAACCGTGGAAGGTGGCAGCTACGGTGCGGCTACACGAACTCACAAAGCTCGTTACAGCACGTTGCCCAAGTCGCGCTTTTCCAGAGCAGCAGACGACGCTGCGGAGCGCCAGTACACCGCGACCTTCCTGCAGAACAGCGCCTCAGCCTCACCCACCGGCGCGATCGGTAGTGCACCGAGCAGCGCATCAGCGGCCTCGCCAACGCCGTCTTCGGCAGCTGTCCACCCAGAGCAAATGAACGGAGAACCGTCTCCAGCGGAAGTTATGGACTTTTACGAGTATGTTATGAAGACGTCACCAGCCGCAATGCACGCTGTCCCGCCAGACCCGTCCACTGCCCCGGATGACGAGAAGAGTGCGACAGTGGCGCTGCAGCAGCCGGTTGTACCGACGCCGCTGGAGCTGCTGCCACCGCGACCCACGAGCGAACGGCCCGTGGCGCTGCTGGCACGCCTGCGCACCGACTCGACCTTTGCAGACAGCGACGCACAGGCCGTCTCACCGTTGCCGGCTGCGGCTGCGGAACCGCTCGGCGCGTACGCGGCTGTCTTCCAGAACTCCTTCGTGAACCCGTTCAATGGCCGCCTCGTGAACCTCGCGTCGCCGACCGCGAAGCTGCTCTTCCGCCTCGGCTTCTACCGTAGTCCCACAAACTCGCTGCACCTGGAGTGGAGCCCAACGGAGTACGTCACGGCGCTGCAGAAAGTGATGGCAGACCAGCAGAAAGCCAGAGAGAACCGCCGTGCACGAATTCTGCGGCGACAGAGAAGAGAGGAGCGAGTTGCGCACGCGTCGACGGCGCTGCTCGTGAAAAAGACGAAGAAAAAAGGCAAGACGGCCAGTTGCAGAGCGGCAGACGCAGAAGCGCAGAGGGCGGCGTGCGGCGTCGATCAGAACAGTGACGTCGGTGACGAACGGGATGCAGCGACGACTGTAGTAGACACGCCGACGAACCACTCGTCCAGCGACTACCAGCAGCTGCTCACGGCGTGTGAGTCGCTGCCTCCGGCCGAGACTGTTGCCGCTGCACGGGCCAAGCTGCTGACCCCGCTGCGCCGCCGCAGCCCGGAGCACTGGATGTCCACTGTGGCGCAGATCATGGAGCGGAAGGACGTCTTCACGTTTCTCAACAAGGAGATGGAGCGTCTGTACGCGGAGCTCAGCACCGCCTACGTGCCACCGAAGCTGGACACGCCGGTGGACGCCGCGGTGTCGGATATTGAGCTGACGCGCGATCAAAAGCAAGTGATGCGCCTCGCCGTGCATGGCTTCAATATCTTCGTTGGCGGCAGCGCTGGCACCGGCAAGACAGTGCTGTTGAAGGCGATCTTCCGCGAGCTGACGAGTCTCGGCCTCCGCGTTGCCGTGACGGCCACTACAGGCGTCGCGGCAGTTCAGCTGGGCGGGTGCACCTTCCACCACGCTTTCAATGCACCGGTAGACGCGGTGCCGCACCCGTGGGACGCCAACGCGCTGCGCGCCGTCGACGCCGTCATCGTCGACGAGGTCTCGCTGCTGGACGCAAACATGTTCGACGCCTTCGACATGGAGGCGCGGCTGGCTCGCATGTGCCACGTCCCCTTCGGTGGACTGCAGGTGATTGTGTGCGGCGACTTTCTCCAGCTGTCGCGCGAGGACACAATGCCAGCGTACGAGAGCGCCGCCTTCCGCCACCTCGTCGCGCTGCGGCTGGTGACGCCGATGCGGCACAGCGCCGGCGATCCGCTGCTGAAATTGCTGGAAGAGCTGCGGCGTGGCGAGTTCAACGCCGAGCAGTTCCAGGCACTGGACCGCGCTATCCCTGCGAGCACGACGCACATCACGTACATCTTCCCACGCCGCCGCGAGGCCCAGCAGTTGAACGAGGCGAAGCTGGGGGAGTTGGAGTCGCGCGAGATGACCCTCACTCCGCAACGAGGCCCGCTGCAGCTCTGCGGCACCTTCACGCAGTCCGCGCTGATTGAGGTGGCGCGCGATGCGAACGGCATGCAGCGGCCGCTGCCCCGTCGCGAGCAGGTGCTGGAGATGCTTCACGCAGAGGCGCGGCGCTTGTGTGGCAGCGACAACGGCAGGGACGCCATCGCGCCGCATTTCGCCGATCACGAGCTCGTGCTTATGCCCGTGCGGACTGACAGCAGCAGCAGCGCTGCCTCGACGCGGTTCATACTGCGACTGCGCTGCCCTGATTCAACGACAGCAGCAGCAGCAGCCACACCGTCCGCTGCGTCCGCAACGACACTTGGCACGTCATCTGAGGCAGATGGGCTCGCCTCTTCTGCGGCTGGCGCGGAAGTGCCTGCGGCGTCGTTGGCTGACAGCACCAACGGTGCATTTGGTCCGATGGTGAGGGCCACCACTCAGCGCAAGCTGCAGGGCCTCACCACACGCCGTGCCCACCGCACCGCGTCCCCGTTTACCGACACAGAATGGAAGACGGTGGCCGCGGCGGTGGCAAGTCGGCTTGGCGGTCGCCTCGTGGCGATGCACGCTGTTGAGCCCACCTCCCTCGTCCCCCTCAGTGTATCCATGACGCTGGCGGACATGACGAGCCCTGACATCGCCCACTCTCTCTCGCCGCTGCGTCTGAAGCTGGGCTGTCGGGTGATGGTGAACCGCAACCTCTCCCGCACCGTGTCGAACGGCAGCGTCGGCATCGTCGAGGCATTTGCCCCACCAGACCCCTCGCTCTTTCCCCGCAACACTGATCGATCGCGGCGCACCGTCTTCAAGCGCATCACGCAGAGTAAGCTGTTCGAGCAGCTACCGATTGTTCGGCTGCTGAGTGGCGAAGTGGTCCAGGTGCCGCCCGTCTCAATACTGGTCGGAGGCACCGCGCAGAGCTATTACTACGGCCACGAGGTCTTGACAGTCCCGCTGCAGCTAGGCTACGCGTTCACTGTGCACAAGGTGCAGGGCCTGACGCTCCAAGGCACGGTGGTACTGGACTGCGAAAAGTTCTTCGACTGCCCGCACCTCATCTACGTGGCGTGCTCCCGCGTTCGCCGCCTGGACCAGCTCGTGGTGCGCCACGTTGAGCCTCGCATGATCATCGTGCGGCACAGCGCGTTGGAGTTTTCGGACCGCCTGCAGGAGGCCTGCGCACTCAACACGCACCTGTTGCCTGCGACCTACGTGAGAGGCGCGTGGACGCAGCGGGCCACGCAGCGCATCCTGGCAATCTCAGATTAGTTAACAAGATGTGCATCGGTGCCTTTTGTTGCCGTTGTTGTTGTTGTCTTTTCATTTCTCCACCGCTTTTTATCACTGCTTCCCTTTTTTGTTGTGTACACACCGATTACTCCTTCTTTCGCCCCACACAAGCACCACGACAGATTCTTCTGGCTTTCAGCAATGAAAGAAGCAAATGGAAAATAAGGAAAACCACACTGGCCGTGAGCGTACCAGCTGTGAATTGTGACCGTCAAGTCCAAGAGCTGCGCTGCGTTGAGTCAGCTATCTTCAACCCACCCGGCAGTATTAGTGTCGCATTGACTGCCGTGTCCTCTACACCGATTCGAAAGATGGTCAACCGAGAGTGCCTGTGCGTCGGCCGCGGTAAGAACAAAAAGAGAACCTGCGCAACTTTCCTTGTTGTGATCTCTTCTGACACGTCATCTGTTCTCCACACTCTCTCTTTCTTCATTGACTCCCTCTCTCTGCTGTCTCGGTGTGTCGCTGCTGCTGGTGCTGCAGTGTCTTTGCTTCGATTGGGAACGTCAAAGACTCAATCCAGCATCGTGGCATTCGCCTGCGTCACTCCTTCTTCCTAGAAGCACTGTACTGCTATCATTTATACCTGTACGTGTACTCATTTTTTTTTTGTGGTTTGTCCCTTGCCTCTTCTCTCTACACCTTCTAATCAGCTGGCATTTCTTTGAGTGCTTGCTGCGAAACCTCTTCGACAAAGGACTCTATTTCAAGTGCTGTCAAGCATCACTTGTCTCCATCTTAGACGCTTCCTTTTTTGTTTCCTTAGACTTCAATAAAAATCTCATGGCGACCGCAGGCCTTTCGCGGGCGTATGCGGTGCTGCGCCAATTAGATGTTCTGCGCACCGACGACGTTCTCAACCCGGTGCCGCTGTCCTCGCCGCCACGGCGCAGAAATCACACGCACCACCAAAGCAGCGATGCGGCGGAGATGGACGATCGACGGCAGTCTCGGCAGTCTGTGAAGTCTGACGGAGGCGTCAACTCGCCGCCACTGCGCCACTCCAACTCCGTCGTCGATGCGCGCAGTGACAAGGCGAGCTTTGCACACCGTGCGCGTGGAGCCGGAGAGGCGTATTTGATGCCACCACCGCCGTCGTACCGCGAGGCGATGTCTGACGCCCCGCTCAGTAGCACGACGGTGGACACTAGCTTCGGCTCGCGCCTCTCGCCGTCGGAGACGCGTGCGGCAGCGCACGCCTACGCAACGCGCAGCCCTGTTTCGCCTACCCGACGACCGCGTTCACCAGGTACGCGGGAACTGCCTTACGCCGCGCCGACAACAAGAACAGCAGCTGCAGATGTCCGCCATACGTTGGCCAGCCTGGATGCTTCTCGCAGTGCACGCAGCACCGGACACTTGTATTTGCGTCACAGCCCGAAGTCGTCACCGCGCCGCAGCCACGTGCTGTCCCCGGTGGTGCTGCCGGCGCTCTCGACGAGCGAGGCCGACCACATTCTCGCCCATGCCTCCTCGTCGCTGGAAAACTTCTTCGACAAGGACGACATGCAGTCTGTCCTGGCCAGCGTGGCGGCCGCGGCGCGACAGCCAAACGCGCGCGCACATCACCCCTTTTCCGTACCACAGACGCCACCACCAGCAGCAACAGCAGCAGCAGCAACCACAGCACAGCGAGGCTACGCTGACCGCGCTAACGCTACGGCTTCCACGGCAGGCGCTGCCACCTTGTCCTCTCTCACGCACTCGCCGACCTCACGGACAGCGGACAACCGCTACAGCCATGAAAGCGCCATCTATAACACTGTTGAAGAAGGTCGCAGGAGACACAGTCTGCGCACTAGTGTCGATGGAAGTGAGCAACGGAGCACACGTCGGTCACCACCGCGCCAGAACCGCGAGAGTCCTGTAGAGGATCTCAGGCCCATCATCATCACACCCAGCGTCGAGAGGTTGTTGGAGGCGGTGCAGTCCAGCTCCAGATACACCAACACGAACGACGATGTGCAGTGGTTTTCTGCCAATCCAGTGGAAAAGGTGGAGGCTGCAGACGCACACGAGGTGTCAGTAGCGTCGTTGCGCGCAGACAGCAGCAGACGCTTCGATGCACAGTTCTCGCCGATCGACGCGAATGACTCGCCGCGGTCTCTCACGCACGAGCAGCATCGCTTTTCGCCGGACCTGTCCTCTTTCTACACGGCAACCGGACGCAGTCGGCGCGACGACGGCGACCTGCTCGAAAATGAAAGACCTTCGCTCAATACTGCGCCTGCTGCTGCTGCGGCTGTAAAAGCTGCATCCCCCACACATTCTTACGCGTGTCGGATACCTGCTCCAGCGGAGCCCGCTGACATGGCGAGTCACAACGCGTACGATCGCAGCACCAGCAGTGACGCGGATGGTGAGGAGAAGAAGGAGAAGTCAGACACACGCACGCGGAGTGCCACTGCATCTTCAGGTCGAGAAGGCGATCGAGCAACGCCAAACCGGGAGACTGTAGTCGACCACCAGGATGTGGGCGTAGCAGTAGTACAAGAGAAGGACCTTATCGATGATGATTCGGACAGTAAAGGGAATCCGCCAGAGCCACAAGCGGCGGCGTCAGACGAGACGACATCGGTGGACGCTGATTGGAACGAAGAAGAAGACGAAGACGAGATACAGGCTGATGCTCCGCAAGCGTATGGACCAGCAGCAAATACTCTTCCAGCCACTCCGTCGTCACCCACTGCTGACAGCAGTGAGGAAGGGGAGAACGCTCCGTGCGACGCATTTCCTGCCGAGTACACAAACGCGCTTCCGTTCCTCGACTACCTGGCTCGCGTCAACGCTGCACCGGCCAGCGTGTTGCTGAAGGAGCTGGCGGCGATGGGAGAAGCCTGGGCAACATCTGCCAAGCGGCGAAGCGAGTCGGCGAAGGGAAGAGTTGCAGAAAGGCAGTCGGAGCGGCCAGCGGTGCAGCGGCCAGCTGATGAGGTGGTAGACTGCCTTGCACTGTGCCTGTTGCTCAACAAACCAGCTGCCCTGAAGCACATCGCCGTGCCGCTGCTGCGAGTGCAAGTGAAGCATCTCCTTCGTGTGGTGCGCGACGTCGAGCGCGGCGACGACGCCGGCGGCCGTCCGCTCGCTGATCGATCCCTCTACGCGAGCGCCACGTCAGAAGCGACAGTAGTCGACGATGGTGAAGAGGGCAGCCGCCGACGCAGCACATCGCCGTCCGCAGTCGCACGCGCCGCCCACTTCAACAACGTGTTGTGCGCAGTTGTTGGACTGGGCAGCGCGGCCGCGACCCTCCTGCCGCTCCTCCTCCAACTTCTCCTCCAGCTGCCGCCGCCAACGCCAAACGCGCCGTGCGATGTCCGTCTCGTGGGTCTCGCAGTACGCACGTGCGGTGCGGCGGAGGGCTTGCGGGCTCTGACCCGCATTGTGGAGGAGCGGCGGGAGGCGGTGCATGTCCTGACTGCCGCGGCGTACGCCATCAGCACGTACGCCTACGAGCTAGCCGGGCACACGTCGGTGGCGTGCGTGCCGGCCAACGTCCTGCAGCGTGCTCGCGACGAGGCGCTCTACCGGCTAGCGCCAGACGCGCAGCTAGCCCTGCCATCGCGCAGCGGGGCAGCTTCGTCGACGTCCGCCGTGTCACTTGCCGAGGTAGAGCGGGAGCTGCGGCCGCTCTGGAGCCGATCCGCGGCGCTGTTTGGACAGACCTCCACCAGCGCAACAGCCACGCCGACAGCGACGCGTTTCATCGATTTGCAGTCGCCGCCGCCTTACCGGCCGACGCACATCGTCATCGACGCCGAGGCGGCGCGACAGTCGCTGCTGAAATACATTGTCTCTGACGTCTTCTGCGTGCGTCGCGATCACCCTTTCGTGATGGTGCTCCTGGACGACGCGCTGAACGCATCTCTGCTGTGTCCGGTGCTGGCCGAGCCGTCGAGCGTGCGCGTCTACAAGCCCATCTGGGACCGCATGCGCCGTGACCTTCACCACGTTCTCTCCGGTAGCGGAGCAGCAGCGGAGGAAGCGTCGTCGGAAAGAGCATCGGCAGGTACTGTGGCTCGTGGACTGCAACTGCCTCTGCTGCTCTACTCCATCCAGGACTTTTTTGCGGATGAGAAGGATATGCTCTTCGCGGTGGAGTCCGCGCTGGTGCACGCTCTTGTGTTCCGCACCGCACCGCTCTTCCAGGAGCAGGCGTTGCTGTCACTCTGCACCCTGCCTCCCGAGGCTCGCGTGCACGTCGTGCAGCCCCTCACCGACTTCTTCCTCAAGGTGGTTCGTCGCTATCAGCTGCGGCACGCGACAACGATGCGACGGGCTCACTCCGCGGCGGCGGCAAACCGAGACACTCGCTCGCGCAGAGATGGTAGCAGCGGCTTCGACGACTACGGAGATGCCGAGGGAGCCGCCGAGGAGGCCGTGGTGGTGGCGGCGGCGGTGGCGGCTGGAACGGTCTGCGTGAACCCCCTCGCGCCGTCGGCGTGCACGTCGAGCTGCACCGCGGCGCTGGTGCCGGTCTTCACGGAGCTGCTGCAAACCTCACAGTGGCGGGTGCGGCACGCCGCGTGCGTCGGGCTGGCCCGTGTGGGTCCCTACACGGCGGACCCCGCCGCCATCGTAGACCTCTTCCTCTCGCTGCTCCCACCCGCCGGCCCCTCGTCGTTTCTGGCGAGCGCAGCGCCGGGTGCGGGCCACCTGCCCGCACTGCAACCCGCAACAGTTGTGTGGTGCCTCGCACAGCAGCAGCAGGGCGGTGTGCGTGCCCTTCTGCGAGCACTACAGGACGCGCAGGAGTCGCCGCCCGTGCACGACTGGTGCGCCTTCCAGCTGGCCAACGTCGACGTGTACGAGGCGTGTCAGGAGGTGGACCAGGCCGATACGCCGGAGTCTGATGCACTGCTGGATGAGCTGGTGCAGGTGCTGGGCAAGCTGATTGCGATGCAGGGTGCCCTGGAGGAGGACACGGTGCTGCTGTGTGTGCGGGCGCTCGCGGAGGTGGTGCACCGCGCCGCCACCGTTGTCCAAGGCACACCGGCGCCGATGAGTTCCACTTCTGCAGGGGCTGCGGCGGTTGTGGACCTGGCGGGTAGGCCACCTTGCATCGGCGTGACGCCGACCACTGTTCCATGCGTGCTGCCGCTGCAGGCCGTGCAATCAGAGCAAGAGGCCGCGACGTACTACCACCGCGAACCCCTCACCTCCAGTTTCACGGTTCTCACCTCCGTCCTGGAGGCCGCCCTACTGCCCACAAACGTCATGAAAGCGCTGTGCCTGTACCTGTGCAAGTACGGCGGCGCGCACGGTGAGCTGTACGTGTGCGAGATGCTGCTGGAGAGCGCGTCGGTGGCGGCCCGCTCTGCCGCCGCCTTCGGCCTGCGTGCCTGCGGCGCCAAGGTGATCCGCAGCGTGGTGCTTGGCATGAACGATGCGAGCTTCGAGGTGCGGCGCGAGGCACTGGACACGGTGGACGTCATCGGTGCTGCCGAGGTGCTCGCGGTGCTCCGGCACCGTCCTGCGGAGCATCGCCACCAAGTCCTCGCAGCGTTGCGTGATTGCCTGCTCCAAGATGCGGGGCGGTCCGTGGCACGCCGCGCCGCTGACACGGTGTACCACGCACTCGCGCACGAAGAGCAAGAGTCACCTCAGCTGTTGCTGGCGTAGGTACGTCTGTGTCTCGATTTGTCATCTTTAGTGTTCGCCTGAAATACTGCTAAACGGTGGTGCCCAGCTTCGTCGCCAACGCGAACTGCAAAGAGAAAAAGAAAGTACTGATATTACGTTCGCACTGCTGTCAGACCGTTTTTGTTCAGATCTTTCTTGAATAGCCGTCCGCGCGCGCTCTCCATTTCCATCAGCTGTGAGGCTCCCAAGACGTCAGCGGCGAGGCCTACCATGATAGGCGGCATTCTGTTTTTCCTTTTTTTCTGTTTGCCATCGATACTGCTTCTCACCTCACCTCAATTCTCTGTGTGCGTTACTTGACTCTCCAACGACCATCATAGGTATACATTACACCTTTCGCAAATCAGCGTGCGTAAAAAAAAGGACAACGCCATCACTCGACGTCGTGGAGTGCCACTACTACAACACCTTGCTAGAGCGCTCTGAAGCAGTGAAGCGCTATATTGCTGCTACATCCTTTTTTTTCCTTTAACTCTTTTTTTTTTCCGTAGAGTATTGAGAGCGGTCACACACACACACACACACACACACACACCCACACACACACTGGATCGTCCTCGCACCCTCTCTGAAGTGGCTTGTGTTCTCTTTATCTGTGTAGAAACGGTATCTCACAACCTTCTGTGCTACCGCCTACCTTTGCTTCAACTCGCACGCGATGGCAAACGCGACCGTTGCGGCTCTCCATCAAGAGGGCAACGACCTCTTCGATGACGGCAAGTTTGCCGAGGCGGCGCGTGTGTTCCGCACCGCGGTGGATCGTTTCCAGTCCGACCGCCGCTCTGACAAGGCCGCGGTGGACGAGTTCGTGAAGGTCGCTGGCAACCTCTGTGTCTGTCACCACGCAATGGGTGACTGGAACACCTGTGTGGCCACGGCTCGCGAGCTGCTCGCGATCTACCCGGTGATCCCCAAGGCGTACGCAGCGATTGGTATGTGCATCGTG
>AUXI01000075.1:0-53013 GCA_000482105.1 Crithidia acanthocephali | reverse complement strand
ACCTTCGCCGCACCCAGCAGCATCGCCGTGTGCGTGTCGTGTCCGCACGCGTGCATCACGCCGGCATTCTGCGACTTGAACGGCACGTCCGTCAGCTCCTGCAGCGGCAGTGCGTCCATGTCCGCACGCAGCGCCACCGTCGGCCCCTCGCCAGCGCCGCCCACCAGGTCCGCCACCAGCGCCGTCGGCACGGGGTGGGAGATGCGCAGCGACGGGCAGGCGAAACCCTCGAGTGCCGCCCGCACGTACGCGACGGTTTGGTGCTCGTGGAACCCGAGCTCCGGGTGTGCGTGGAGGTGGCGGCGCCAGGCGACCACGTTCGGCTGGGCAGCCACGCAGTCCCCCATCAGCTTGTCCAAGTCACACATGATCGATGCAGCTGCGTAAGTGGCAGAGCAAGGAAGAAAAAATGATGAAACGGGAGAATAGAAAGTGTCCGGGCTCAAATTCTACCACGTACAGGGTTGTTCAACAGAGAGTGGTTGTTTTCTTAGTTGAGCGTGATCGATTCAGATTGCGATACTGCAGTTTTTTTTTTGGTTCTTGAAAAAAAAAAGAAATAATAAAGATCATCACAAAAAAAAAGAAAAGAAACAGAGAGAAACAAGAGAGGAGGATAGCTTAATTCGTAAAAAAAAAACACTACTTATGTGGCACGGACAGTGTCGAGTCAGGCGGCTTTGCAGCATACACTGGAGAATACGCCTCATCAGCCCGCTGGTGTCAAACGATGCAGGAAGTCTAACGCACAAGCGATAAACTCCTGCGAGAACCATTCTAAGCTTTTGTACTGTAACTTCCTAACACTGCATTGCTCGAAAAAAAAGCTTTTCGTCTTTTTTTACCTCTTCCACACACGCATGGTGGAAGAATAGTCTCGACAAGAACCTCGAGTCTGTCGCTTGCTGTTGATGTTGCTGTTGTGAAGATTTACGTTTTAAACGTCATCCGACGCGGAAGAGAAACTCGTCAAGGCCATCCTTTGTAGGATAGCTGAGCTACCAGTGTGTTTTCGTGTTTGTTTATCAACGATCGGAAAGAAAGACTTAAGGGCAGCATCTTTGATAACGAGTTCCAGCCCCTCTCGTAGATTTAACCTTAAAAAAAAAAGAGAGAGACGCTAAATCTGGGGAAAAGAACGCAACAGATTTTACAACACTAAGAAATAAGAACACATATATAATAAAAAGTAAAACAAATACGCTTCAAGTAAGAAATAATGACACCGAGGCAGGTGGTATTTAAAAAAAAGCGTGCATTTGGTCAAATCGTCGCATTCCACACGCCTGTTCTACCGTGGCTCGCGATCAGCCCCCACCACCAGACTCGGATGTAGACTGCATTTGCATGCCTACGCTCGCACAAAACAGCAAAGAAGTGAAAAGAGAGTTCTCTACAGCAATCCTCGCTTTGCAGAGGTGGCGAAGCTTCAAATAGAAGAAAAAAGGCCACCTGAAAGTCATTGCTGACGCAGATGCGTACTCACCGCTGCTTTTTCGTGTTTTTGTTTTGGTTTTTTTTTGTTTTTAGCTCGACGCGCCAGACATGAGGTAGTCGTACACCACCGCCGTGTGCACCCGCGAGCCGAGGGCCAGCGCATCCTCATTCGCCTTGAAGCGGCACGTGTGCAGGCCCTCCACTGGACCGGTCATGCACGACATATCGCCGCAGCCAAGCCACAAGAAGCACCCGGGGGCCGCGGTCAGGTACCCGGAGAAGTCCTCGCCACCAAAGATGGCGTGCGGCACCTCCGCCACGTGCTTCTCCCCACCAAGCGCACGGCGGGCCATCTTACGCGCCACATCCGTCACCTCAGGGTCATTCACCACCATGTCGTAGCCGTAGAGGTACTCCATCCTGTACTCCGCCCCGTGCGCCGCAGTGATGCCCTTCGCAATCTGCTCAATGGAGTCATGTACCACCTTGCGCACGCTCACGTCCTGCGACCGCACCGTCCCCAGCAGCTTCACCTCGTCCGGGATCACGTTGTGGCTCTCGTTGGGGCCTGTCGTCATCGTCGGAATGGACACCACCGGTGCCAGCTTCGGGTCGATCTTGCGCGCCACGATGGTCTGGATAGCCGTCACCACCTCCGCCGCGATCGGCACCGGGTCCACCAGCAGCTGCGGCGTCGACGCGTGCCCGCCGCGGCCGCGCACCCAGATGGAAAAGCTGTCGCTCATGCTGGTCAGCGGTCCGTTCTTCACCGCAGCGTAGCCGGCGGGCATGTTCGGCACGGAGTGCATGCCGAAGATGCACCTCACGCCCTCCATCACACCCGCCTTCACCAGCTCGACCGCACCGCCAGGAGGCAGCTCCTCGGCGTGTTGGAACACAAACCGCACCGTGCCCTTGATCTCCGCAGCGTGTGCGCACAGCACCTTCGCCGCACCCAGCAGCATCGCCGTGTGCGTGTCGTGCCCGCACGCGTGCATCACGTTTGGCACCGTCGACTTGAACGGCACGTCCGTTTCCTCCTGCAGCGGCAGGGCATCGATGTCCGCACGCAGCGCAATGATCGGCCCCTCGCCAGCGCCGCCCACCAGGTCCGCCACCAGCGACGTCGGCACGGGGTGGGAGATGTTCAGTGTTGCACATCCAAAGCTCTCGAGAACGGACTTGATGTACGCGACAGTCTTGTGCTCCTGAAAAGAGAGCTCCGGGTGCGCGTGGATGTGGCGACGCCACGCAATGATCTCATCCTTCGCGGCCGAGCACTCAGCCATCAGTTTGTCGAAGTCCGCCATAGTGAAGCCGTGTGAAGGTCAGAGATGCTGTCGATGCAAAGTGTTAAAAAGAACTTTGAAGATAGCAAACAAAAAAAAGTGAGTAAAAAGAGCTGCAGCTCGCAAACAGTTGCAAAAAAAAAAGACGATAGTGAAAAGCTGTGTGGTTTTCTTTGAAAAGAGGAAAAAAAATGAAAAACAATTTCGAACGAGAGAGAGGAAGAGGAGAGGATTGCTACACTGTTGAGCAGCCTTCGAAACAGAGTTGGCAGCTGACGGCAGTCCTTCAGGAGCGATGGTACTGACACGTGAAAGCAGCTCCTGAAGCAGCTCCACCACGACTCGACACGCAACGGCACAGCTGCACCACTGAGCAGAACACCAAAAACTCCACAGACGCGCAATGCGCCAGAGGAAGACAAAAAGTGCACCGCAGCGAACGAGGAGAGAATACTCTCCGCTGTTGTTGTTGTTGTAATTGTTCTTTTTCTTCGAGTGCGATACAAGAGAATCGTTGTCAAGGTTAATCCGGTGTCATTGCGCTGCGTGCAAATGCACAAATGAATTAAGAAAAAACAAAAGTCCAAAAGAGCGGTGTAGGTGGGTCGCCGAATGTTACGTAAAACAGGAGCTTCTATGAAGGAGCTCAGATAGGCCAGCAAGCACAACGTGCATTCTTTTGCTGCGATGATGAGCACCCCAAACGAAAGAAAAACAAAAGGACCTGTGCCGCTGAGAGAAAAGAAAAAAAACGAGAATCAATGAAAAAGAGATGATCGTTAGCATACTTTTTTTTTTAACTTGTTCGTAGGAAATGACGATATTCGATAAGCAAAAAGACAAAACCTCTCTTTTCTTTCTTACTTCTTAGAGGCTGGCGCAAAACTCCACGTTGTACAACAAAAAACTAGACGGAGTCTCAACCAGAAGAAAGGTCGAAAAACAAGTTTTCACACAGACTTTTCCTCGTAGCAAAAGCTAGAACGCCGTTTCGCATGGGGAACACGCAGCTCTCGCCAAACCTCGGCCACTCACGCACACGCACCACTCATCAGATAGTGGTACACAAACGCCGTGTGCATGCGTGCTCCGACAAAAAGCGTGCGGTCGTCCACGTTCAGCAGACACGTGTGCAGCCCGGGAGCCTTCGGGGCATCCGCCGTCGGGTCGGTGCAGCCGATGCGCATGAAACACCCGGGGGCTTCGAGTTGGTAGGCCGAGAAGTCCTCACCGCCAAAGCGGGCGTGGGCCAGCTCCGTCACGGCCGTTTCGCAGCCCACGGCGCGGCGGGCCATCTTACGCGCCACATCCGTCACCGCAGGGTCATTCATCACGGCGGTGTAGCCGTACTGGAAGTCAAACCGGTACTCCGCCCCGTGCGCCGCAGTAATGCCCTTGACAATCTGCTCCAGCAGCACGGGCACCTTCGCCCGCACGTCCATGTCCTGCGACCGCACCGTCCCCAGCAGCTTCACCTCGTCCGGGATCACGTTGTGGCTCTCGTTGGGGCCTGTCGTCATGGTCGGAATGGACACCACCGGTGCCAGCTTCGGGTCGATCTTGCGCGCCACGATGGTCTGGATAGCCGTCACCACCTCCGCCGCGATTGGCACCGGGTCCACCAGCAGCTGCGGCGTCGACGCGTGCCCGCCGCGGCCGCGCACCCAGATGGAGAAACAGTCGCTGTTGCTGCTCAAAGCGCCATTCCTCGTTGCGAACTGCCCCACCGGCAGCTCGGGGGTGCAGTGCATGCCAAAGACGTGCTGCACGCCTTTCATCACACCCGCCTTCACCAGCTCCTGCGCACCGCCAGGAGGCAGCTCCTCGGCGTGTTGGAACATAAACCGCACCGTGCCCTTGATCTCCGCAGCGTGTGCGCACAGCACCTTCGCCGCACCCATCATCATGGTCGCGTGCACATCGTGCCCGCACGCGTGCATCACGTTTGGCACCGTCGACTTGAACGGCACGTCCGTTTCCTCCTGCAGCGGCAGGGCATCGATATCTGCACGCAGAGCAATGATCGGCCCCTCGCCAGCACCGCCCACCAGGTCCGCCACCAGCGCCGTCGGCACGGGGTGGGAGATGCGCAGCGACGGGCAGGCGAAGCCCTCGAGAACGGACTTGATGTACGCGACAGTCTTGTGCTCCTTAAAAGAAAGCTCCGGGTGCGCGTGAAGGTGGTGACGCCAGCTGGCAAACTCAGCCTGAGCTGCCGAGCACTCGGCCATCAGCTTGTCGAAGTCCGCCATTGCACAAACACGGTTTTCTTTTTCTTTTTTTTCTGTGTGCGAGAATCTGGAAGGCAACGCAACGATGCGTGTTCTGCTGAGGGGCAAGGAAAGAGGTGAAATGTGAAAGGTAGGGTTAAACGACGGTAGCTGCAAAGGAAAAAAAAAGGCTGTAAGCGATAAGGATGAAAGAATAAAATAAAAACAACGATAGAAGAAACCCGTGGCTTCTTCATACGTTTCGTGTCATATATATATATATATATATTTTTTATGTTATGTTGTTTCCGTGTGTTTAGGACGGAGAGTTGAGACGTGAGAACGCAAGGGAAGTGAGTACACGGTAGAATCCTGCAAATGCAGCATCACGGAAGAAATACGACCATCGACTTCTGCGTATTGCGGAATTCACGCATTTCTTTCATGCCATTTCCCTTCGGCCATTTGCGTTTCGAAGCGTGCAGTTTGCCACGGTTTTTCTCTCCCACTCTCAGTGAGTCGAAACACTCATCCTTGTAGGTCAATAAAGAAAAGGGAAGAGTCAAAACGCATACGTCTCCCTCCCTCTCTCTTTATGAGATCTGTACTCAGCAGTTACCTGTCAACTGAAAAACCATGACGTGCGCTGAGGGAAAAAAATGTGCCTCTTTGAACATTGCAAAAGCTGCGGCCGTCACTGACCAGCTTTTTTTTGGTTGTTGCACGCAGGAACGATTGTGTGCCTGTAAAAAAACCTGCTTTTCATTTTTCATTTTTTTTTCGGTCAGAGAAAACACCATAATCAACACAAACCAACGACGAAAGGAGGCAACAACAGAAGAGCACATGTGCCGTCGAAATGAAAGTAAAAGTCGAGGGGGGAAAAAATAAAGCCGTTGTGCACACAGACCTACAATCAAAAAGAAAAAGAAAAACAGCAATGAGGACTATGCAAACAACCTTTTTTTTCGATGTTGTTGACACCAATTGGTTCGAAAGAACGAGAAAACTCTTCACTACCCTCTTAACGCCCGTCACACACGGACACAACACGGACAACAAATAGACGACGCAGCAGCAATAACAAAACGGCAATACCAGACTATGAAAAGAAAAGAAGAGAAAAAAGGAAAAAATGGGTTCAAAGCAATAGTTGCGAAAGTAGTTTTCTAGCCTACTGCAAAGCGCATTATGCGTTGAGCGTGAGACAAGAAAAGTGATCTAATTGTGAAATACGATAGAGACACACGGCGCCTCTGGAAAATCGAAAAAGGACGAGAAACAAAACAATTGAGCGTCTGACTGTGGCACGAAAAACTCAATGTAAGGAGAAATAAACAGTTAAAAAAATAAAAGAAAGTTGGTCCTCTCAAATGCTGCTTGGTGCGCTGCAGTACAAAGAGCACGCTTTTTTTTTTCCTTTTTCTTTGGTTCGAGTTTGTCGCTCTGCCTCTCGAAAGCGTTTCAGCTGATCCTTGACGGACCGCTGCATCATCACCGCTTTAGAAGGAAAACAACAAAATTCGTAGAAAGCAGTCTTAGCTCCACAGAAAGCAAGAAATGATAAGAAAAAAAAGAGTGCCGGGTCATCTCTCGTGTCGTCTGCTCCTTCCAACTTTCTTTGTCGGCAGAGCATGGCCCTCTCGGACTTGATCGCTACAGAGAGAACCAACAGAAAGAAAAAGCGAACTACACACCCAGCTTTTGAAGCACGCTAAAGATCTGTGTCGAATGTTGAAAAAGAAAAACCAGAAAAGAGATGATCATCACAGTAAAACAAAACAAAAAGAGGAAGAAGCTCTATCAGCTCATGCTGTGGACAAAATATCTTCGTCGAAAAAAAAAAGTGGACCAGTACAAACTTCTTCTTCATGTGCCCAACCTGTTCGTGAACTGCGTCAAGAGAGGAAAACGGAAAAGGGAGTTCTGCTTCGTGTTGTTACTCTTCTCTTTTTTTCTTTTCTCTTCTTTTACAAAACGCGAGTGCGAGCACATTTGAGGGAGAAGAACGGAGTGGAAAGGGGGAGAGGAGACGTGGATGCAGACACTGTCACAGCATGAGATCAAATGAAAAAGAGAAAACGTAAGTAATCGCCTTCGGTTAAACCAAACGAAAAAAAAACAAGGCAGAGGATCTTGAGAAACGAAACAATGAGGGGAAGCGGTGTGTTTCTCCATGGAAACACTAAAAAAGAGGAAAAGAAAAAGAGAGCAAAGTAACACAAATCAACGAAAAGAAAAACACCGTTCAACGACAACAGCATCGTGCACTGTGCTCAACGGTTGAACAAGAGAGATTAACCACTTCGCTTCTCACTTCATGCTGAGACCAGCACCTTGGATAGAGTGATGATCGTCTACTCCGACCACTTTTTAAACTGCGTCCACACGATTAGGAGCGTACGATGATCTGGTAGATGTCGCACCCGCGCAGCACCTGGACGAGGAAGTTGTGGTGCTCGCACAGCACCTCGATGTACTTCTGCAGCGCCGGGTTCACGGTGCGCTGATCCTGCGGCACATTCGGGAACTCCTGCAGTGCCTCCTCCTGGATCTGCATCGCGCGGTTCGACAGCACTTCACGCAGGTGGGAGAGGGAGTGCAGGGAGTGACCGGCAACATCGAGGATCATGTCGCCTGCCTGCAGCTGCAGGTCCTCCTCCTCCGCCTTCGGTAGCGGGCGGGCCACGCTGACCACCTCCAGGTTCTTGTTGATGGAGCAGCCCACGATGCCCTCAATCGCCAGCACGGCGCTCGGCGGGTAGTCCATGTCCTCTGGACTGAAGGTCATGTAGTGGAAGGGTTTCGCCTGACGCTGCGTGCTGAAGCGGCGGCGGCGCAGATCCTCGTCGTCCTCCTCCTCCGCCGGGACGTGGGTCAGGATGTCCTTCAAGCCCGCCGCAAAGAGCTCTGCGAGCACCTCGAAGGCGTCCTGCTCATCGGACAGGATTGTCCGGCGGTAGAACTGCTCCTCGTTCAGCAGGCTCGAGATCTGCTCCCGGTCGCCCAGGCGGCGCTCCAGCTGCTCGCGGTTCTGCAACAGCATCCCATCCAGAATTGCGTCCCGAGCATCCAGCTCCGCCTCCTCAATCGCCACACGGGTCAGCATCTCCCGCTTCGCGAGGTCGTCCTGCTGGTAGAGGTGGCGGCGGCGCTTTTCGTCTGCCACGAGCTGCCGCCGCCCGTCCGCCTCCTCCGCTGTCAGCTGCAACAGCAGCGCACGCATCGTCGACGGGGCGTGGATGGACGACGGCGCACGGCGGCCATCGCGTGCCACCGGCGCCGGCGAGCGGAAGAGCATGTCCAGCAGCTCCGCCATCGCCTGCGACCGGATCACCGCGCGGTCGGCGATTTCATCTGAGACGAGATCCGCGACGGCCGCCTCAAAGCGCTCATCGCTCAGCTTTGTGTGGCCCGCCATCAACTCCTCCCCACGCGCGCGGCGCTCCGCCTCCTTGCGCTGCGACTCCCGCGCGGGGTTGATCATCACGTTGAGATCGCCGCGTTCCTCGGCCTCCTGTGCGGCGATCTGCCGACGGCGGTCGCGCTCCGAGGCGATGAGGTTTAGCAGGGCGAGCTGGCGGCGGTGGCCGCCGAGCAGCACGTGGAGCTGGCGCGCCGCCCCGACTTCGATGGCGGCCCGCTCCACTCGCTCGTCCTCCTCGAGGTGGGCCATCGACGTCGAGAGCGTCTCGCGCACCTTCGAGCGGGCCTCCTTGCCGATCCGCTGGCGCTCCTTCGCCTCCGCGTAGTCGATGCTGTCGCGCTGGTAGTCCTCCTCGCTGATGAGGTGGGCGATGTTCTCGGCCAGCTGGCGGCGCAGATCGGCCCGCATGCGGCGCCGCTTCTTCGCCACGCGCTCCTCCGCAGCGCGGACGCGGTCCTCGATGCGGCCCTGGTAGTGGTCCCGCAGGTCATCGCCGTAGATGTCGTCCGACAGCTCACTCACATCGCTGTGGCGGCCGCGGTTGGGTTGGTGGTGGTCGGAGCGGCGGCGCTGCGTAGAGATGGCGCGGGAGTTGCGCCGCGACGTCGTCGTGGTGGGCGGACGCGAGTTGTTGCTGTTGTTCTGCGCGACTGCCAGCGCACGCGGCGCGGCGTGGCGGTCCGTCAGCGCAGCCGCGCCGTCGTGCATCGGGTCGTAGAGATCCCGCATGTCGTAGAAGCGCTGGAGGAAGCGGAAGGGGCAACCGTTCATGCGCCGCTCGACGCCGTCCCGCTCGATCTTGGCGCGGTCGTAGCGGATCTCCGCCGTCACGCGCAGCCCGGGGCTGTCCACGACGAGGTTCGTAATCGTCACGAGGCGGCGCGGCAGCTTCATCGCCAGGCACACGTCAATCTGCGCGTTGAAGCGGACGTCCGCTTCGTAGGCCGGGTAGACGCGGCTCCACTCCTCGCCAAAGACGTACCGGTCGATGATGGCAGTGCCGAGGTCGACGTCGTCGGGCCGCGGTGCCGCCGCCGGGTCGTTCACCAACGCCCACTCCACCGTCGAGGTGAAGCCCGGGTGCTGCATCACCGGGTAGCTGCTGCCGCCGCCGTTCTGCGGCACGACCATCAGCTGCCCGTTGGACGGGTAGGCGGAGCTGTTCCGCTGCGGGCCGATGACGGAGGAGTTCACCGAGACACCGCGGGAGCCCTCCGGCATGGGGTGCGAGCCGAGGCGAGCGTTCAACTCATCCGTCTTCCACTCGTACTCGCGCCGCAGCCGGGCCGCCTCCTCGCGCTCCCGCTCAGCCTCGCGGTGGAGGGCCTCGACCTGTGCCAGGCGGTTCTCCATCTCCCGCAGCCGCGTCGCCTCCGCCGCGGCCGACACGTCGTTGCCCCGGCGGGACGGCGAGTTGCCCTGGCTGCCGTTGCGACGGCGCGACGGTGAATTTTGCTGCACCGCCACCGCCACCGCCATCGCGGACTTCACCTTGGCCTCCTCCGCGAGGTACGCCTGGTGCACCATCTCCTTGTGTAGGTACTGCATGAAGTGCAGGCGGTGGTGCTGCAGCTTCTGCATGCTGCGCATAAAGAAGTCCTGTTCCGTCTTGTTGCGGCGTGAGACAGTGCTGCGCGGGCTGACGCTGGCGCTGTAGTCGACACCGGTGTCCGTCCGCGGCGAGGCGTGGCGGTGCGAGGCGGAGTGCGTGCGGGGGCTCGTGCTGCCGTGACGGCCGGTGCTGTGCGGCGAGCGGACGGCGGCGGAGTGGCTGCGGTGGGCGTGGCCGTTGCTGCGCGGGCGGACCTCCGCACCGCCCGCGAACTCGCGCTCTGCCGGATCGACGCCGTGGCGGTGCGACGCGGAGTGCGTGCGGCGGCTCGGGCTGGAGCGGCTCGGGGTGCTGGCCGCCGTTGTCGCCGCCGCTGCCACCCGTCCTGGTGCCACGCGCTGCTGCGATGAGCGGATCGACTGCGACGGCGTCGTCAACGTCACGGACGTCACATCGTCATTTTCACGCCGACTCGGCAGCCGCGAGCTGCGCGGCGTCGAGACGTCGGTGCGAGTGACGGAGGACATCGTGGCGGTGTCGTCGTTCTCGCGGCGGCTCGGCAGGCGGGAGCTGCGCGGCGTCGACACGTCCGTCTGCGGCGTCCGTGCACGGCTGCTCGTGCGGCCGTCGTCGCGTGGCGTGGGGCCGCGCGTGCCGGTGGCGCTGGCGCTCTCGGGACGCTGACGGCCGCTGCTGTGGTGCCGCGGCGAGTCGTGGCGGCTGCCGCTGCGATGCCGCGACGACGACGAGGCGCGATGGCGCTGCTCGTTGTGGCGGCTGTAGCTGTCCACGCTGGAGGCGGGTGAGCCGTGCGTCGCCGTGTCGCGCGGCGGCGGTGCGCGGAAGCTCTCCTCGGCGTTGCGGCTCAGCAGCACCTCGACGATCTTGTCGCAGTCACCCAGCGAGGCACAGCGCAGCTGCAGCGTCTCCCACATCGTCGGGTTGTCGATCTTCGACCGGCTGCTGCTGCTGCTGCGGATGGACGCGTCGGTGTGGCGCAGCCCGGCCGTGACGGCGGCGTTGTCAAACAAGAAGCTGGTGCCGCGCATCAGCGTGACGGTGTTCTTGCTGCGGTAGAACTGAATGAGCGGAAGGCTGCAGACGCCGATGAAGGTGGAGCGCTCGTTGGTCGCCGGGTCCCGCATCGCCGCGGCGGCGGAGCTGCTCGTCTTAAAGACGGTGAGGGTGCTCTTCGTGATCGTAACGGTGCCGTGGAACAGGCGGTGGCTGTCGTCAGGAACGAAGTCCATCGCCATGGTGAATGGGGCAGCGGACGACATGGCTCTGAGAAAACCCGAAACTTTTTAGAAGAAAGAAAGAAAAAAGGTACTTTTTTTTGTCTACTGTACTTTTTTTTTTAGCGATACCCTTGGTTTAACACGACAAGCGGTGAAAGAGATGAGAACACACACTTACAAAGGAACAGATAAAAAGACGACCACAGGAAAAAGAAGAAAAAAAAATTCTACCAGTTGAAGGAAACACACTGTGCTAAAAAAGGACAAAAGGAAATTGAGAAAGCTAACGATGTTGAGGAGTGATTGGAGCTTTTTTCTTTCTTTTTTCTTGTAGCCTCCGCTGTGGGAAGTCGAAGGAGTTGGGAAGGCGAGAGAATAAAAAGAAAAAAAGAAAAAAGCGTCAAAGCTCGTGCAGGAGTGAGTACCTTCAAGAGATTTGTTACGTGACACCAAGCGATACCTTGAGCGAAGGTGCTTGACTGCCACGTAGAGGAAAAAACAAATTTAAAAAAAAAAGACACACAAAACAGAACGTCAATAACAAGAGAGAGTTGCGGTGGAGAGGGGAGGGAGAGACGGAGTTTCGGTGGATCGTGTGTGGGCGCGCAAAGGGAGATGCACGTTATGGACTGACCGCAGGAGTCAACGAAACGTTGCGCTTCGCAGACGAGCAAAGATAGCCGGTACGCTCTTTTTTCCTTTTTTTTATCATTACAACACGTAACGCGGTCGACACGAGAAACGAGAAGAAAAAGATCAAACGTTGGCGAGAACGACCCTCTTTTCCCTTTTTTTTTGATTCTTTCTATATGGAGTTCCAAAAGAGTGTTGCAAAGAAGTCTGTAAATGAAGACGCAAAAGAAATGATGGGAGTATACAATTCAAACTACTGTACATAGTCGCACACACACGCAGCGTGAGTCTACTTGTAAAAGAAAAAAAAACTTGTGAATGCGAGAGTGCACCTGATGCCCTCGTATCACAACAACCCAAAGAGGCGAATCTCTCCGCGAAGCAACGCACGCTGCACCCCTCTACTACGATTGGACTGCATTGGTCGTTGCTTCTGTGCTCGTCGCTGCTGGCGCGGCTGCGGCGGCACGAGCCGCACCGCACAACGGACACGACAGCACCCCCGTTGCCTCGCAGGCCGCACAGATGCTGTGGTGTGCGCAGGCAAAGTACAGCTGCGACGCCTCGCGTGGTTGGGCTCCACACAAGCTGCAGGGCCCACGGGCAAGCCGCGCCGCCAGCACCGCCTGCACCTTGCCCTGTATCTCCCCTAACAGCTCGGACAGCAAAAACACCTCCATGTCCGACATCGCCCCCACGTCGGCTGGGTCGGGGGTGTAGCGGTAACGAAGGTACTCCCGCTGCAGCAGGCGGCGCTCCTTCAGCATCGCCTCGCGATGGACGTTGTCCTGCCGCTGCCGCAGCGGAATCTCAAAGGCTGGTCGAGGCGGTGAGGAGGACGACGACGATGCCTGTGGAGGTGGTGGTGGTGATGGTGCGCGACACTCCGCGGCGGGTTTGCACGCACCGCCGCCGCTTCCTTCACCGACAGCCTCCTTCGCGTCCTCTGCGCGGTCGTGCTCCTGTCGATCCAGCTTGCGGTGCAGTGAGGCCTGCACGTCCTGCCACTGCCGGTACAACTCCGTCTTCTTGCGGACTTCGGACGTGGTGTTGGAGTTTCTGCGGGTTGTCGCCATCGTCGGCGGCACGGAAGCCGCAGCGGCAGAAGGGTCGAGCTGCGACGTCACGGGCACACTACTCGAGGCCGAAGCAGGAAACGAGGGTGTCGGCTGCGTGTCCTGTCGATGTAGCTCCTGCACGCGCCGGTGGAGGAACATGGCCTCACGGTAGGCGCAATCCTCCGCGCTCTCGCCCTCCTCCTTCTCCGAGGAGGAGGACGTGGCGCCGTCCGCAGCGCCGTCGTCACGGCGGCTCCCTCGCGGTGGCTGCGGTGATTGCCAGGGGTGTTGTTGGGCCAGAAACGCATCCCACTGCGCCTGTGTCGACGCGGCCGTGTCGTCCCGCTGCTGCTGTTGCGGCTGCGCTGGCCTCTGCTGGGTGCCGTTTGTAGTCGAGGCAGACGGAGTCGAGGAGGAGGCTGCGGCGGTGTTGCCGTAGTTGCTGCGGGTGGCCCCTCCAGCAGACCGCTCGGATGTGGAAGGGGGGACGGAGTGAAGGGACGTACGGCCGCCATCCGTGCGCGGCAGCGGCGGTGGCACCGGGCAGGTGCCGTCGTAGGCACTCACCGGGACTCGACTGCCGTGCGCGCGTCGCCAACGCGCGTCTGTCGGGCCTGCCGCGGCTTGACTGCGCGTGTTTGCGCCGGTGTTGTACCCGCCGCGCTGCCGCTGCGCCGCTTCGTGCATCGCGTTGGCGGCGAAGAAGGACGTGAACGTCGGGTTGCCGTCCGACGGGGTAGGTCGCTGCTGCGAGCCGACATCGCGCCAGCCGCCAGGGATGGCGTCACCAAACAACTCTTCCTCGGAGAAGAAAGGGGTGGAGGTGTGAGCAGAGAAATGCGCCGGGCCGCCCCTCCGCGTGTAGTCCGGCGAGGAAGCGGAGGCACGGGCGTAGTTGTACGCAGCACCCGCCGCAGCAGACGCCCCACCAGAAGCCGCAGCGCCAGCCGAAGTGCCGCCGTCTCTCGCGTGATTGCCGCTATGGTGGTACAGACCACCACCACCACCACCACCACCACCACCACGCTTGACATCGGCCAATGCAGCTTCGTACGCGTCTTGCAGCGCCTTGAACGCCTCCCCGCCTGTGGGATTGCGGTCGGGGTGGCAGAGAAGGGCCTTTTTGCGGTACGCCCGTTTCACCTCCGCCTCTGTCGCTGCCTCGCGACGAATGCCCAAGATACGATAGTAGCGCTCCATGACACACACACACACACACACACACACAAAGGCCTCCGAGAGATAGAAAAAAAAGAGAGTGAGAAGAGGTAAGTGAATAGAGAATAGTTTAGCTTACATGGTATTCCAAAAGAGGCTTGTGGACAAAGGAAAGAAAAAAGAAAACACAGGACGAGCTTTGCACGTGCTGTGAGGTGAGGTTCAAATGAGCCGAATGTCTACGTCTTTGTGCAATAAAGAAGCGCTGCAACACGAGAAAAAAAAAAGCAACAGTGAAGGGTATGAGAAGGAAAGGATGAGAACAGTTTCTTTGCTTTGCAGATTACCTTGTCGGCGTGTTGAAGCACTGCTTCACGGCTGGAGAAGCGATGTCGGCTTGCAACGTGCTTTTTTTATCACAGCACCAGCAAAGTAAACAATAAGGAAGAGAAAGAAAAAAAAGAGTTGAGGTGAGGGAAGGAGTCAGTGGTAGGAGTCACCAGAAAGTAAGAATGCAATTCTCCGTTGTTGTTGTTGTTGTTTTTTCAAGTGTGCGAAGATATGAAAGTGGACACAGCTACACTTGTCTTCGCGCCAGCAAAGAGGGGAGGGCATTTAACACGTTTTAACAACGCCAACGCACCACACAGAAAGCGAAAACTCCATTTTTTTAAAGGAATGCTCAAGAGCCCATGCATGTTCCTCTCGCTCTCCATTTCTTTATTTTTCTCTCTTCTTACGTGTTCGAGCTCTTGTAAGGCACCGCACGTTCCCGCTGCATCCACGGACACTAAAAAGCCGCTTTCCCCTCAAGCGACGCAGCTGCGATGAGCGCACCCGCTGGCCGTCCGCATAACGGCACGGTGTCAGTGGTACACGTAGGAGTTACTGCGGTGTGCCTGGATGTACTGGCTCATCTCCCACAGATCCAACGTGCGGCCCTTCTGCGCCATGCTGCGCAGCACCGTGCGAATCCCCGCGTCCTGCTCTTGCAGTGGCAGCACGCGTAAATAGTCGCCCGGGATGCTCATCACGTGACTGTGTGGGTGGTGGTGGTGGTTGTGGTGCCGCGACGCAGACCCCGATCCAGCAACACCAGCCGCTGGAGCGCCACCGCTGCTGCCGCTGCCGTGGTAGGTGCGGTGCGTCCACCAGGCAAAGCGCTGCAGGTAGCGAGGGTCCAACAGCGCCACCTCCGGCACGTAGGCAAACGCGGTGGACTGCGCCGCGGTGGTGTAGGGCGAGTCGTGCGTCGTCGGCGAAGACGGGCTGTGACAGCCACGTCCACTCCCGGCACCGTTTGCATTCGCCTGCGGCGTGCCACTCGATGCAGCTGCTGCGGTGGTGCCTTCCGCAGTTGTGGTAGGGAAAGGCGGAGAGGCGGACCGCGATGGTGCTTTCGGGTACACCGGCACCGGTGACCAGGGAATCGGCGCGGGCTGCGGTGGTGAGGCGTCTGCCCGACCCGCTGTTGAGTTCGCTGCTGCATCGGTGCTAGTGGGTGCATCCGCCATGAGGGGCACCAGCGGGGGGTGCACCTCCGTAGGCGACAGCACCGCCACGTCGCTGCCTTGCAGGTCTGTCGTCTCCTCACGACGTCGCTTCACGGAGGTGACCACAACAGCAGCACCGGTGCCACCGGCGGTAGTCGTGTGCGTGTCTGCTTGCCTGCCGGTCGAGGTGGGAGACGCCGCCGGTGTCGTCAAGGGCCGTGCGGGGAAGCTGTGGGCGGCGGCGCGTCGCGTGCTCGGGCAGTGTTGCCCCAGCCCGCGCGCTCTGCCGCCGTCTCCGTCATGCGGTGAGCAGAGTAGTGGGGATGGGGGTGGCATGAGTGGGTACTGCGGGTAACACCGCGCCAGCGCTGCGTGGAAACGCCGACTGCGCTGCAGCAGCCGCAGCACCGCCCCTGGTGATGGCGTCGTGGCGTACCACTGCTGATACACCTCGCACTGGGTGCGGTGCGAGGCGTACAAGGAGCGCGAGGCAAAATGGCGCAGCAGCTCGTAGAGGACGGTGATGCGGCGGTGCAGGAGCGGCGTCAGGGCAGTGAGGATCACACGCGCGGTGGAATCCTCGGCGCTGCTGAGGCAAGCGGTGGCGTGGGCGGTAGCGGCGGCGTGCACGCTGCGAAAGACACGCCGCACCACCCGCTGTAACTCATCGGCATCACCCCGACTCGTCGATGGCGTCGCCTCTTCGGTCATCCTCATCCCTCTCAAAAAGGCGAGTAGCTGCAGCTCTTGACGGTGCATGGTGGAACCAGAAGAGGAGAAGGCAGAAGGCGGTGTGGAGAGCGAAGATGGGGTGGGCAGGAACGGCAGCCGCTCCGCCTGCTGCACCACCACACCCCACTCCTGGAGGCTCAGCGCATCGCGCAGGGTGTCCCACAGCGCGGATACGTACACATCCTCCAGCCACGCCTGCCACTGCCCCGGCAGCGCACAACCTCCTCCGCCGGTGGACGTGGCAGGCGGCACCGGTGTTGTAGACACCGCGCACTCGATAAGCTCCGCCGGCACAGGGATGAAAGTCAATACCCGCAGCGCCACCTCCGTCACTTCCTCCAGCCGCTGCGTGAGAACTAACGCAAAGGCCCGCGCCGGGGCTACGAGACGCAGGGCGTGCGGCTGCCCCCGTGGGACGACACCAATCAACACCGTCTCATCCAACACCGCATCATCGATCCAGTTCAACGACACCGTGTCCGGGATGGCCGTCGCCGATGCTGCCGCTGCTGCTGCTGCTGCTGCTGCGTGGGCGGAAGCATCGGCGAGGAAAGGATCCTCAGCAGCACTACCCATTGCCTCTGCGCTGCTCTGACCACGCCGTGTATCGTCAGCGGAATCCTCCACGGCGGTGGCCTCACCCGACGCGGTCTGACGCGCCGCGGCGCCGTCACTGCCGGCCCCACGTCTGCCTCGCTTCGCCGTCCACGCGCTGCTCGTCTCCTCGCGCGGTGCCAGCGGGGATGCTCCGGGCGTTGGTGGGGAAGCGGTGCAGTCGGCCGGCGACACTGGTGTAAACCACCGCTGCAGTGTTGGAAAGACGAGGTCGATCGGGTCCGCCGCACCACGCGGGCTATCTCGACCACTGCCACTGTTCGGGCTGTGCGTTGCGGCCTCTGCCGCTGCTGCCGGCACCGAGGCGAATGAGGATCCCGTACCGCCGCTACCTTGCCGCTGTTTGCTGCGCTTCGCCTTCACGTCTTGCTCCACCGGATGGCCGCTGCGTGGACGGCGTGGTGCGGGGTACGGGTGCTGCAGACTGGGCAAGGCTGTCTGGTGGAGCAGGTCGAGATAGCGCATGAGCACCGGCGAGCTCATGGACGGCACCTGTGCGAACTGCAGCTGTAGCGGGCAGCAATGATGGCACAGACACGGTAAGCCGCCCGTGGTGCTGCCCGGTGGAAGGTGCGTGGAGGTGAACACCTTCCGACATCGTTTCGCTGGGTCAGCGTCCGCCGTTGCGTGGTCCAGCCCTCGCGGTGGTGGGTCACGGGCACTGCGATGCGCCTGCTGCGCGCCGTGGCAGTCGGCGGTGATGGCCGCACTGCGGTGGCGCAGCCGCTGCAGCTGCGCCAACACCGCCCCACGCAGCGTCGACCGATCTTCCGTTTCCACCGCCGTCGCGTGTTGTTTTCGGGAGCGGCTTTCACCCCTCGCGGCGGCATCTCCTAAAGAAGAATGGAAACGAACGTGTGGAGCAGGAACGGAGGGCAGCGGCGGTGGAAGAGAGAAAAAGCGCTGGGCTCGCGCTTGCTGCTCCTGCATAAGCCCTTCTGTATCGGCGGTGTAACTCACCAGGCCTGAGCCCCACTCCGCGATGGCGCCAGCCGGCTGCGCGAAGCCGCGATGGTGCACAGACGCACATGCTGCAGCTGCAGCTGTTGCGACGTTGTCGGATGTGGACGCGGTGGACGCGGATGGGCCTTCACGAGCGGTAGGAGAGGGACTGGCAGCTGCTGCTGCTGTGCCTGCACTGGGCTCGTGGGGTGTGTTGCGCAGCGTTACGCCCTGCAGAGAGGAGTCCAGCGCGGGGTCCACCTGCGTTCCGGGAGTCGTGCCGTCCAGTCCCGAGGTCGGCCCGCTTGTGAAGGAATCCGCCGGGGTGTAAGGTGCGAGGTAGGCCGCGGCGGACGACCAGAAGTCCGACACTGCCGCTGCCAGTTTTGCGTCACCGATGTCGTGGTGTGCGGTGGTGGCGCCTACCGCGTCAGTGCTCGCGCGTCGTGGGGGTGGTGAGACGAGGTCGCTGACACCGACGTTTTTTCCCGTCACGTCGTCCGCGCTGCCTGTCGCCGCTGCGTTCACAGCAGAGGCACCGCCGCTGCTGCCGCTAGCCGAGCCCACGACAGCAGATTTCTCACGCGCGCTGGGTGGCGTGTGCAGGGACGCACGCTGCACAGCAGCAGCAGCAGCAGCAGCGTTCTCGGGGGTGTTGTCTTCTTCCAGCGGGGAGGTTTGTGGAGGTTGTGGTGGTGGTGCTGGTTCACTGCTCCGCTCTTGTGCGCTACGCAGGCGTTCGTAGAGTGCCTGTGCAGCCGCAAAGGTGATACACGGCTTCGCGCTGCTGCCACGGCTGCCGTTTTTATTTTTGTCGTTGTGGAGCGCTGAACTCGGCAGGCCCGTCTCTTTCCCCACGCTGTCCTCCCGTGAGTTCGATCCTGAAATCGCTGCGGAGGCGACAGCGGTGTGGCATTCCATAACTCCGACTTGCATTCGATCCTCTGCAAGGTCGCCTGACAGTGCCTTTCCGTCAGGAACCATGAACTCCTTTTCATTCCCACTCGAATCGTCCTCCACATCGTCTGCCAGCTGCGACAGGGTGAGTTCTTTGCTGCTTGACCTCTGATGGCCATGGTCATTGCCTGCATTACCGCGGGACGACATGCCGTGTACTTTCGTGTGGGACGTTGAGCGCATTGGATGCACATTGAACACATCTACGCTGCCGGAATTGGAGTCATCGCGCAGCAACGAGACGTGCGATGACGGGGTGACGGAGGAGGAGGAAGGGGAGGAGGACGGAGAGGGGGACCTGGATGTGTCAACGCGCACTGCCGTGTCACCCTTCATTGGACCGCTCTCGTCCGCGCTGTCCGCGTCTGCGCCACCATCGGCGGTGTCGTGTACACCCTGCGCCGTGTATTTTATGAACGCTGGAATCGGCGGCAGCCACGCGCTGACCGGCCTGCACGGCTGCCGCCGCACGCCGTTGACGTTCTCTGCACCAGCGGACACTGTTGTGTCGGTGGCCAAGCACTTGTGCACCGTGCTGGCATCCTCGCGCAGCGTGAACAGGTGCTGGTCTGCTGCGCTGCGCAGCCGCTCAAGGCAATGGGTGGAGTCCTCTCCTTCCCCGCTTCGTTCCTGTTCTTCATCCATCACACCGGTAGGTGTTGCCCTTGTGCGGTGTACATGGTGGTGGAAGTAGGCAGTGCACGGCACCACTTGTTGGACCAGCTGCTCAACCCCGAAGGTGCGTGGCAGCCGAGGCACAATACTGCAGAGCTCCACCTCCTCCAACACGTCCAGTCGCGCGTCCGCGTCTTCTGGCTGCATAGCCATGGCTGTCGGTGTCGTCGTCGTCATGTGCATTTCGGTCTCTGGCTCCAGCTCCTCCTTCACACCACCTCTGCTGACCCCTGCGGTCCCGTTTCTGCTAGGAGCGTTGTGCCTCTCCTCCTCCTTGACGCTGTAGGGCGAGGCAGACCCACGCAGTCGCTTGCGTGGCGCCCTTTCACGTAGAATTAACTGCTGCATCCGTGCCCGCACGCGAGAAAACGGCGGGGAGGGAGGTGCGGCACCCGGACGGTCACTGACAGCGCCACTGCCGTCTCGCCCATCCCTCAACACCGCTTCGCTGCTCGAGCTCGCCGTCTCGGAAGCGGGACGCCGCTGACGCTGCGGCTCGCCGTCTGGGCTCACGGCCACCGTGATGGACGCAGCGCCGGCGGTGCACAGTGCTTCGTAGGTGTAGCGGTCTGCGTCCAGCCACACGGTGGTCAAGACAGGCCGCACATCGCGGCGTGCGCTGCTGCTGCTGCTGCTGATGCTGCTGCTGAGCGCGGCCGCCTCTCCTCTTGCGCTTGCCGATGGCTGCTGCTCGTGATTTAATTGGGGACGCGCAGGTGCGGTTTGCCCCACTACAGCAGTGGATGCCGCGGCAGTTGCGTTCGACGGCTTCGGCATCGCATTCCTGGAGGACGTCGCAGAGGTGCGCGCAAGCGACGTGTGTTTTTATTTTTTCTTTTTTTTCTTTTTCACTTGTGGCTCTCTCGTTTCGATGCTCGACGCTGAATAATGTGGACAACACAGGCGGTTTGAACAACGGGATCGTGCCTACAACCGTCCAAAGAAAACTGACCAGAAAAAAAAACCTTTAGTACTGTTGAAAATGACCGTTTCTTTCTTCTTTAATTAATTACTAGTTTGCCTTCCTCTGAAAGCATACGACCACAGAGAACAAAAAGATGCGGATGTGAGACCACTCAATGCTCGTTCCTTCCCTAGAGTTTATCCTGTGCCGTCAATGCAGCGAATGCCTCTATGGATGTTGTGCAGCACAAAAGGGGGCGGAGTGTTTCTCTTCGCTGCGATCCGCTTCGTCGTCGACCTTTTTTGGGGGGTCTTGTGAAAATGAAAATGTTTGGTTTTTTTTGTTTCACCTGCTTGAAAGTGCCAATGGAATTGTAAAGATAGGAAAGGGTCAAGGCGGGTTTAGAAAGCAGAAGGAAAGAAAGAAAGTGTGAGAGAGGTTCAACCTGCTCTATACTGGCGTTGCTTTGGCTACTCGCAGACACAGCCCGCATGCAACCGCGAAACAGCTGCTTGCCTATTTTTGTTTGTTTGTTTGTTTTCTTCAAGCAATAAAACCCGCAAAATGACTCAGCTGAGCTAAAAAGCACACGAGCTCTATCTGCAGACACCAACTGAAGTTCATCCTTGCCAAAAGCCTGAAGGGTTCTGCTTCAAGTTCTTTTTTTTCCTGTAAAGAGAAAACCACAATGCGCTTTTAAAGTGCGCTGCATAGTCCTAGCCTCTGAAGGTGCCTCTGTTGCTATTCTTGTTGCTTTGTTTTTTCTTTTCGTCTATTGCACAGATGCAGAGAGAACAAAGAAGAGAATCATAAGCGTAGCGCAACGCACCGCCAGTGTCCTCCCCTGCCTTCACCGTCAACGCATACATGGAAAGAAAAAAGGCTTTTTCACCCAACATGGTGAACGTACACGCAAAAGCCAAACGAAGAGCGCCGGGCAAAAGGAAAAGGAAAGAGAGACGAAGGAGGCACGAGATGACACGACGAAAAACGCACGCCTAACTAAGTGTCGCTAAGCAAAGAAAGCAAAACAGAAAACCCACAACATCAACTCTCAGCAAAATATCACAGGCCCATACGTGACATGGAAAAAAAAGAAAAGATAAACAGAAAGAAACAAAAACCAGCGACCTAAAGACCACCACCGCCAAAGGTGAGAAGCAAAAGAAAAAACCTCCGAGGAGAAAGAAGCGCCATACTCACACCTCTCTCATCTCACAGTTTTTTTTTCTTTTACTTTTTCGGGTTCGCGTCGGACGGCTTGGTGCTAGAGGCAGGTGCGCCAGACGGCGCGCTAGTTTCCTTCATCGGCGCGCAGCCCGTCGGCAGCGGCGCCTGCGGTCCGCTGGGCTTGCCCATCGTGTCACCGAACAGCTTACGGTGGCGCTCCATCGCAGCGTTGAAGGAGGCGTCGTTGGCGGCCTTGAAGGCGTCCTCGGCCTTGCGGGCGGCGGCGGAGTCCGCCTCCTCGTACTTCTTGTACGGCGCCTCCTTCGGTGTTTCCTCGTAGTGGCTGGCCGGGTGCACCGGCGGACGGCCCTCGTTGTCCTCGAAGCGGATGCCGTCGTTGAAGGTCACCTGGAAGGGCAGCTGCTCCCCGGGCTTCCGGTTCGACGTCCACAGGTGGCGCCACTCCGCCCGCGGGCCGTCCCGCGGCTCCACGTACTCGCCCGCCTGCACGAGGTCGTAGTCCGGGTCCTCGCTTGGGTCTGTCTCCTTCCCGTGGCGGATCTGCTCGCGGAAGCGCTCCTTCGCCCGCTCCACCGCACCCTCAAAGTCGCGTGGACGGATCTTGCCCGGGTAGGACCACGGCTCCTGCACCACCTCCGTGCGCTTCACCATCTCCCACTCCTTGTCCTCCTCCTCCATAATCCGCCGCAGCACCTCCTCCTCCTCCTCATTGCAGCGCAGCAGGTGACCCTGCTTGAAGCCGTAGCCCTCCGCACGGCCGTGGTGGTCCGGGCTGCCCTGGTAGAGGTGCGAGAACGGGTAACGCGGGTAGGCCTCCCACTTCCCCGTCGGACCCATCATGTCGTAGCAGTACTTGTAGCGGAAGGTGCGGTTGCCGTGCTCGTCCACCGACTCATCCCACTTCAGCAGCATCTGCGGTGGACGCGGGAACATCTCCAGCGGGTCATCGGGGTTCTTCGGCTGCCAGTCCTTCAACCGAAAGAGCTCATCAGCGTCCATGTACCAGTGCCCCACGATGTCGCTCTTGGTGTTCGCGACGTGCCAGCGGAAGGGCGAGGTGGACTTGGTGTTGTACAGCAACGGGTCGCAGTAGCTGCCGGGCACCATGCCGTAGGCCGACAGCGGCGCGAAGCAGACCTGCTCCAGACGCTGCTGGTGCAGGTAGCCTTCCTGGATGGGTGAGATCCACTCCTCATCCCAGGTGTAGAGAATCCACGCGCGGTGGCGGATCTGGCGCCACAGCCGCAGCATCCGACCAGGCTTGACGTTCTTGAAGGTCGTCGGCGGCGCGTTGGCGTCGTCCTCCTCTGCCGCCCACACACGCAGCAGCGGCGTGGTGCGGAGGAGTTTGCTAGAGGTGGCACGCAGCATGATGATGACAGTACTGTGTGTGTTTGTGTGGGTGGGTGTGGGTGTGTGAGAGAGGAGAGAGTCTTTTCTGCCTTGAAGTCAGTGAATGAACGCAGAGAGAAAAGAGAAAAGCAACGAAGCAGAACCCACTGGTCCACGAGAAGTATAAAAAAAAAAACACCTCTTCGACGAAGTCAGTGTGAAGGAAGCAACAACGTTGTGCTTTAAGGTTGGTGTTTACTTCTCTTTCCTTTTTCTTTTTGTCTTTGCAGCTCGTCAGTTGTAAACTCAAAAGCGGTGCTAGCTGAGGTTGTCTAGGTGTGAGTTACTACTATGTGATCACTAGTGCTACTAGAGGGTGTGAACGGCGACGCTTGTAAGAAAGCACCGTACGAACACGTGTAACAAGAGGAATAAGGAGAGGGGGGAACAAAAGCTCCTGAGGACGCCTCAGAACTACTAAAGGTAATGGGATGATGTCGAGAGTGCTAACTTCTATGTGTGCTGCACGTCCAACTCGCCACAGTTTTGCTTAGAATAAATGGAACAGTCAAATTGATAAAAAGTTGTGAGAGACGGGAAGAGAGAGGAAAAAAAAGAGAGAAGGTTGGACACAAATAAGAGTGAAAGCAGTTTGCTTCCCAGTAGCTGCGTTGATAGAAAAAGTTTGTTACAAACAAACAAAAAAAAGACAAGATTGAATACGACGGCAGTCCTTTCTTTTGCCAACCCTCTCCCGTGCTAGCAGAGATCAATAGAAGATATCAGTGAGTACTGCCCTAATGCACTCTTCGCACTGGTTGTTTTCTGTTGGAGAATTTCGTCAGTGGCTGCGCTGGCGCAAATGAATCGTGCGACAAACACACACAAAAAAAAGGCTGCATACGGATTGCCACAGAGAAAAGGGGAACAGTAGAGTTGATATGTTGATTGTTGTTGTTAGCGTTTCCCTGCCACCTTCGCGCGTGTGTGTGCATGTGTGTGTGTCCGCGCGTCGCGCGCACCTCACTCCTCCCCGTCCTTCTTCTTCTTCGCAAACATCGAAAACAGCGTCGGTGTGTTCTTCGGCCGCCCGGCCTTCTCAAGCCGCTTTACGCTTGCACTCTTCGGTCCAGCGGACACGGACTCCTCGGCCTTCGCACCGCTGCCACCCTCCCCCTCCCGATTGCGCTTCACCCCCACACCACAGAGAGAAGACGCCGACGATGACGAGGAGGTCACACCCGCCGCTGTCGCTGCCGTCGCAGTGGGGGCGGCAGGATCGGGTAAGCCGCAGGCGAGGGCGAGAGGCCCGTGCAGCCGCTCCGGCACGTACTCGGCCACCATGCCGAAGGCAATCGACATGGGCACCTCCACCGGACAAGCGCCAACGCCATCCGCGGTGGCCGTTGTGGACGGCTCTGGCAGCTGCAGCACTGCTCGCAGTGCCGCAGAGGCGCGCAGCTGAAGGACTTTGCGCTGGAGCCACGCCACCGCCACCGCCTCCGAGGGCCGGTAGTACACGTCGACAGCAGCGGCGGCAGTTCCACCGTCGCTCGCACTCACTTCGCGGACTTCGCAGAAACGGCGGAGGACGTCGTCTGAGCTGAGCGCGGTGAGGCACGCGTGAAACAGCAGCGGATGCTGCGCGGCGGCGTTGGCCCAGCCAGACCAGCCAGCATTCATCGACGGCACGGTGGTGGACTGCCCGGCCACGGACCCTCCTGCAGGAGCGGAATGCGTCATGGCGTTCTTGTCGTGCAAGAGGCTTTCACGGGACGTGTGCGTGCGGGAGAAGTGGAAGGCATAAGGGGAGGAGGAGTCCGATGACTGCGAGCTCTCACCGTCACTGCCACCACCGCCGCCGCCGATGCCGCCAAACGCTGACACGTAGGCCTCCGCCTCCGCTGACGTCGCACCCCGCTGCGCATCGCTGAGCATCGCCGCGTTGGGCACCGCTGCGGTCGCCGGCGTCTCTGCGCTCCGGTAGAGATCTGCGGCGGACATAAACCGGCGCGAGAGTCGCTCGTACACCGCCGCCTCCGCAAACAACTCCCGCAACGCGAAGTACGTCACGTCAACCGGCGTGACAACGAGCAGCTCGCCGTTGTGTGGGCTGCTGGGGAGAACCTCCTCCCTCTCCCCGACGAACCAGCTCTGCGCAAAATCATTCGGTGGTGCCTGTGCCTGAATTTCATACAGAATCGAGGACGGCGTCACGGCTGCGGATGTGGCGTTGGGGTGAAGGAGATAAAGGGTTGGGTGGCCGTGTCGGGGGTGTGGCAGGCGCACGGGGTGCGCAGGGACTCGGCAGGCGTCGGATGTGCCACCGCTTCCGTAGCCTCGTGCATCGGACACAGCAGTTGTTGTCGCTGCTGCTGCTGCTCCAGTGCTGCCTCGCCCATCGAAGGACGAGTTGAACGATGCGGACGACGCAGGTGGATGCGTGCTGCTGAGGGTGGAAGCAACGAGGACACTCTCATCCGCAGCCGCCACACTCTGCATGGAGGACCGCGTGGAACTGACACCGGTGCCGACAACACGACTGAGGTGCTGTGGGGTGTGCGCCGAGTCGGTGCGGTGCGATGTCCCACTCGGTGAGGACGACGGAGGTGAGGGTGGACGTGCATGGGCCATGGCAGTCGGCAGCAGGGCACGTGGCAGCACCCAGATGCGACGCTTCACCCTTGACGGCGACGGAGCCGCCATCGTGTGGTCCTGCACGTCGTACTGGATGGCCGCAGGAGGCGCTGCGGCTGCTGTGGCGGTCGTGGGGGAGCGTGTCGCGCTGCCGTAGGCATTGAAGTCTCCGTTGTGGTCATCCTCGCCCTCGTCGGTGTCGCTGTCGCTATTGAGAGAGACGGTGTTGCGATGGGCACCGAGTCCGCAGTAGACCCGGTGGGATACTCCACCGTGCCGCCGATCTCCACGCCTTCGGTCTCCAGAGGGGAGGAGGAGGAGGATGGTGTGTTCGACACACCTGTGTGTGTCTTTTCTTCTCCCGTGTGCTCCATGCTGACACACAGAGAGCTCTTTGGTTTTTGTGGATGGTGTTCTATGGTGCTTGTTGCAAGCTGTGGCAAGGCCGCATATAAATATGCGTATTTTTTCTGTAAGAATGAGATTGTTAAAATCTCTGCTGCTACCGCTTGAAATGGAACGGGTGTACGTGTTGCTGCTCGTGTAAGCAGAAAACAAAAAAAAAAGAGGCGGGACTATTGTGTTTTGATAGGTGGATGCAGTAGTCAGTAGAGAAATCGAAATGATCAAGGGGCAGAAAAGGGTGTGCGAGATTTTGAGTTAGGGAAGTCGCGATGCGATGGAGTTTAAAAAAAAAAAAACCGAACCAGCCCAACAACAATCGTCAGCAATTAGGGAGATGATTCGATTCCATTTACAACACCAACCCAGCCTCCTCCAACCATATTCCAGCAATTGTGGTCCGCTCATGTGAGCTCTGTGAAGCTTTAAAAGACGAGCACCGTGAAATCTCATTTCGGCCTTCCATTTTTTCTTCCGCGTGACCACGCACGCGAGAAAAACGGTATACACATCTCTAGCGAGAACAGCGCCATGAAGCATATCTTCTCCAAATTTTTTTTTACCGCTATTTTGCATTCCTCTTCTTTCTTTTGCGCGGAGGTGGAAATCGAAAGGGGCTTGCTTCGCCTTCAAGTGGAATGAAGGGTAAGAAAAAAGAAAGAAAAAAAAGATCTTCACACCGTGAGCATGTGCATGCAGAACGGTCCGCGTATAGGAAATGGCGAAGCGTGGCGGTGGTGGTGGTGAAACCGTCATCCTGCCAACAAAAAAAAAATACTACAGGTTTGATCGAAAAAAAACGTATCTGTTGCAAAGAAAAAAGAGGGGGTTATCGAACGCGCACGCTGAGTGCAACAAAACTGAGCTTGATGAGTTGATAGTTGCAGTGTCTTCTTTTCCTCTAGTGTTTCAAAGTATTTTTTCTCTTCTTTTGTTCGAAGGAGCTGTCTGGGTAGAGGACCGTCGAAAGAAAAGAAAGAGTAGCACTACCCATTTCTATAAACACACATAAGAAGCACGCAGGGCACATAAAACGTACTGTTGTGAGCTCAGCGTGGGGAATAACAATGTATAAAGGGGAGAAGAAAAAAAAGGGAGAGGAAAGAAAAAAGAACAACGAGGGAGAGGTACTCCTCTGCCCACTGTGTGTCCAAGAGATAATAAAAGAATGAAATACGCGTCACACACACGTGTATTAGACTGACTGCTTGCCAGACATCACATCCTGCACGAGCCGCAGGTTGGCCCGGAAGGCCCAGATCGGGTGATCGAGGGAGGCGGGCCTACGCTGCTCAATCGCAGCATCAGCACCCCAGCAGAGAAGATACCCGGCGGCGATGGACGTCGCCACCAGACGCACATCCAGCCGGATCGCAGCCAACACGGCGGCGAGAGCGGCGAGGGTGGTGGCCAGCACGTGCGAGCGACGCGTCCACAGGTTGCGGCGCGTGGCCAGGTAGTACGCGCGGTACTCGTCGAAGTTCGTCGCGCTCACCTGCAGCTGCGGGTTGATGGAGACCATGATGGAAGAGGGCGGGTGTGGTTTTGTAAAAGAAAAAGGTTTTTTGAGATTGTGTATTTAGCAAGTGTCTGTGTTGTTCTCTTTTCGAAGACGAGGTAAGTGAACGTGGAAGGGCGTATAAAAAAAAAAAGAAACAAAAGCGTTGAACGTGTATACGAAAGAGAAGTAAAAATAAGCGAGAGAAACAGAGAAGACAATCGGGGGTATAGTGACTGAATTGCAGTGGGGGTAAAGATAACGGATGTATAAGGAGGGATCTCAACTACGGCGGAAGAAGCAGCGGCGGAAATGGCCGTGGTGCACGTGCAGTGAAATGGTAGTGAACGTGGCGTGTGGATTCGATAATAAAAAAAATAAGGATGAGGATGAAGATGAACGACGAGACAATCACAGCAAACACGTTAAGGAGACGGAGAAAACAGAGTTTTACTTCAGTGTGTTGGTTCATGGCGACGATCAGTGACGAAGACTTCTCTTCCTTGCGTGATCACTTTTTATAGGCAACACACAGAGAGACGTAGAACGTGAGTGTTGTTGTTAGTTTTTCTACTTCTAAATCATTTCCTTTGAGCTGAATTCTCCGCAGGAGTCATTTAGAACCATGGAGCTCGTCACGCCAAAGCCTAACCCGTTGAGGAATCACCATTCTATATTTTTGGCAGAAGCTTTGCAAACACTTTGCAGCTTGACTTTTCGAGAACAGACTTTTTTGACAGCCCCCACATCGCAGGGCAGAGTTCAGCATCGCACACAAGACGTAATAATAAAACGCGTCTTTGCGCATGGAAATGAGAGTATGAAAGAAAAAAAAGAGAGGAGAGAGAACTGCGCTTGATTACCTGAGAGAGAGAGAGAGAGTGATAACCAAAAAAAAAGGATATAAACGAAAACGAAAAGGAGCGCGACGGCACAGGGGACGATGTATATAGTCATCCCGCGTCCTCACTACAAAACGAAAAACAAGAGAGGTATACAGCAAAAAGAGAACGAAGAAGACCAAGAAAAGCAATACTTCTTTCCTTTCCTTTCCTTACAAGTATCTGACCTGCTTAGATGTTCATCTTGCCAGACAGCATCTCCCCAATCATCTTGAAGTTCGCGTACACGGACCAGATCGGGTTCTTAATCGTAGTCGGCTGCGAGCCCTCCACGGCGAGGTCACCCGCCCAGCAAATGGCCGCGCCGACGGCCGCACTCACCGCCGCACCGATCGGGTCGGCGCGAACGGCACTCGCAGCCACGCCGACAGCGCCGACGACGGTGCCGATGAGGTGCACGCGGCGTGTCCACTGCTTCGAGTGCTTGGCGAGGTAGTACACGTAGTACTCCCGCATGTTGGAGGCCGACACGTCGAGCTTAGGGCTGATGTTCACCATTTTTCTGGAGGTTTGGAAGGGGCTTGTTTGTGGGTATGAAATGAAAATAAAAAAAAGAGGTAAGTGTTAAAAAATCAAAAATGGTTTGTGTATAGGAGTCGTGGAGAGTAAAAAAACCAGAGGGCTGAAAAGTAAGCAAAAGAAAAGGTTTTGAACTGACGAGAGTTTCTACAGTGGAGGGTAAAATAAAATCAAAAAGAGGAAAAGAGAACCTTGTTGTTGTCGCTAGTAGAAGCGAACGCGTTCGAAATGAAAACGGAGCTGTATAAAAAAAAAGATGGTAAAACGGTTGTGATGGGAGAGCAGTATAGCTGTTTGCGTGGAGAAGCAAGACGGAGCGTGAGTTGCAGAGGAGTGCGTCAAAGGAAGTCCTTGATATCTTTGTGCGTCGTGTGTAGTGGATTTGGATTGAAGAAAAAGTAAACAGGACGAGAAAGAAGAGGGAAATAGCAACAGGAGTGAGAAAAAGAGAGAGATGAGCAGGAAGTATACGAGGAAGCGGACACACTCTACCTTATTTTCTCGTTGCTAGTAAAGAAAGATGCACATTGAATCCTAAACGGTCCGCATTCACTCGAAACAAACGTCATCTACTAAGCAAAAAGAACCGAGAGCTTGCTTGGCTGATTGTTGTTGTGTTATTTTTGCTTTCGATCTCGTGACGCTCACAAGTAGAGTTGATCACAAACGAAACGACTCAACACCGCTAGCACTGCTGATCGTCATGCGTACAATCGCTGCGTGCGTTCAATTGTTGCCAACCATTTCACATCTCTCTCAATTGGCGAGGCACGCTTGCAACACTGCTGTTTGCTTCTGCTGCTCGTGTTGCCTTTGGTGAACGTCTCGTTGCACATGTACAAGGAACGCTCGATGGAAGTAAAATAATACACAGTAGACTACAGAAGAACAAAATGTAAAGATAGAAGAAAAAGAAAACGCAAGCTTCACCTATTGAAACTGCATTTGCGAAAACCCCTTTTTTTTCCGCTATGCGCGTACATAATACAAAAAAAAAAAAGATGGCACGACTTGCTATGCAATTTGGCTACTGTACATGAAACAATATGATAAACACCCCCCTTCGAAGGATCCGGCTCAACAGCAGCACCGCGTCCACTGTCATAAGAATGGTGCCAAACAGTGAACAGAGGACTTTTGTGCACGCAAAGGAGAAAACACCTCTACTTCTTCTTTCCCTTCTTGCCGGCTGGCGCAGGCTTCGCCGCCGCCGCCGCCTCTAGCTCTGCGATGGTTTGCTGCAGCTCTGCGGTGCGCTCGCGGTACTCCTTACGCTGCCCTGCCCACGCCTGCTGATCCGCCTTCATCTCAGCCAGCTGCGCACGTTTGCGCTCCTCGCGTGTGGCGCCGTTCTGCCGCCAGTCCTCGAGCTCCCGCTGCGCTGCATGAAATTCCTCCTCCGCCTCCTCGCGCATCTTCACCTCCGCCGCCAGTCGCTCCGCCGCGAAGGTCATATCGTCGGTGTGTGTCTCCTGCGCACGTGCGAGATCCACCTCCAGCTTCGCCGTCTGCTCGCCGTACTTCACCTCCTGCTGCTTCGCGTTTTCAATCTGCTCCTCCAGCTCGTGGATCCGCTTCACGAAGTCGCTGTGGCCCTGCTTCGTCTGCAGGTCGAAGTTCTCGGTGGTGCGCTTTACATCTGCGTTCTTCTCCCGCAGCGCCTCCAGCTCCAGCTGCGCCTCCGACAGCTTGTACTTCTGGTAGTGCAGCCGCACCACCTCCTTCTTCAGCGCGTCCGCCTCTGTGTTGTCGGCCTTCGCGCAATTACGCGCCGTCGCCCGCTCCACGCGCAGCACGACGTGGTGCGGCACGCTCGTCCCCTTCAGCTCACACCGCACGACGTGATGATTGTTCTCCAGCAGCGCGGCAAAGGAGGCACCCCCCTCCTGCGTAAAGTGATTGTCCGCGACGTGGAGGACTTGGAGGGAGGTGTTCGTCTGCAGGGCCACACCGAGGGCAATCAGACCGCGGTCGCCGAGCCAGGTCCGCGCCACGTCGAGCTCGTTCAGCGACGCCTCGGGGTAGCCGAGGGCCGTCGCCAGCGCACAGGCGCCCTCGTCTTCCATCGCATTGCCCGAAAGGAAGAGCTTTTCCAGGCATGGGTGGCGGCACAGGGCACGGCCGAGCTGCACCACACCGTCCGGCGTGAACAGGTTATCGCGGAGCGACAGCACCGTCAGGGTGATGTTCGTCAGCAGGGAGCGGCACAGCGCGAAGAGCGCGGCGTCGTCGAGGAAGCAGCTGTCCAGCACCAGTGTCGTGAGGAACTGATCGTGCGCGAGGGAGGAGAGGAGCAGCATCCCAGCCTGCGAGTCGGCGTGTCCGGCTGTGGCGGCGTAGAAGCCCGGAGAGACAACGCCGGAGGACGGCGACGAGGCCATGAGGGATGAGCCGCCAACCGACACCGCCGCCACAGCAGCGCTGTCACGCAGCGCACGGGTGCGGCTGACGTAGCGGGAGCTCGACGCAGGGGCGGCCACCGCCACGGTGCTCGCACCTCCGCCCACACCACCACCACCACCGGTGGCGTTCGTGTTCGCGGCCGTGAAGCCGAAGCTGCCGCGCCGGGCCAACGCCACGGCAGCGCCGTTGTCGCGTAGGTCGTTGTCCGACAGCACGAGGGCCTGCAGCGTGCAGCCTCTGCCGCCGCCGCGCATCGTGGCCGTACGCTGCTGCAGCACCGCACCCGCCGCCTCGGCTACGTAGGAGGAGAAGCCGTTCTCGCTGAGGTCGAGCCGCAGCAGGCTGTGACTAGATCCGGCGGCGTCGAGGAGGTACGCCGCACCGCTGTCGCTCAGCCCCACGGCACGCAGCCGGACGTGCGTCAGCGTGGTAGACGTCCGCAGCAGCTGCGCCAAGAGCTCCACCGGAGTACGAGGCACCGCCCGCGTGCCACCGTAGCCGCTGCTCAGCACGCCACGGTTGTTGCCGTTCATGGGCTCCTCGGCACTGCCTGGCGCGGAAGCAGCACCGGCACCTGCCTTGTTGCCCCTCGCACCGTCCGCTGCACCGCCGGCGTTGCCCGCTGGAGCGCCGACGCCGTCGTCCACGCCACCTCCGCCTCCGCCGGTGCGCCGCGTCACGTCGGCCGGCGCCTCGCAGCGGACGGCGATAGGGTTGCCGCTCAGGTCGATGCGCTTCAGCGTGTGGCTCAGCACGCAGCCTTCCAAGACACAGACCGCCCCGACCTCCTCAATTTGATTGGCGTAGGACTCCTCCTTTGCCGAGCCGAGGATGAGGACGGCGAGGTTTTTGTGCTGGGCAATGGCGGCGCCAAGACCCTGCATTGCAGAGAGGTAGCGGCTGCCCGTGCGGGTGTTGCTGCTGCTGCTGCTGCCACCGCCGGTGCCTCGTCCAGCCGCCCCACGACTGTTTGCGCCGCCGCTGCTGCGGGAGAGGAGACCGGCGGTGCTGCTGCCCATCGCAGAGCCTCCGCTTCGTGCCCCGCTCTGCTTGCCACCACCGCCACCACCAGCCGGAGAGGACGACGTGGTGCCAATGGCATTCGCACCGAGGTCGAGAAACGTGAGGAGTGGCATGTCCCGCACCACCTGTGCCAGTACCTCGCACCCCACATCCCGCAGCATGTTGCCGTGCAGGTCGAGCTTCACCAAGTTCGATTGGTGGAGGAGGGGGACGAGGCTGTTGATGAAGTTTGCACCGAGTCGCTGCCGCCGCAGCAGGACCTGCTGATGGCCAAAACCGTTGTCGATCATCGCCGTGTAGAGGCGCTTGACATCGGCGGTGTTCTTCTCGTGCGTGTCGCGCAACCACGCGGCGTACATGTCGCCATACACCTGCTCCGCCGAGATGCCGAGTGTGGTGTACATGATCGCAACAACACTGCTTCCGCTTTTTCTATTTTCTTTTATGTGGCGTCCTGCGTGTACGCGACTTGCCCTTGTCAATGCGTGCAACGGAAGCACAGACGGAGAAGCAGAGATAACAGGGAAACTCGAGCAGCTGCCTCAAAAACAGGCTTGTCTGAGCTTCGCGGTGCGATGGAGGGAAAAAGAAATAGAAGAAGAGGTGCGACCGTGATGATGTGAGGTCGTCGTATTTGGGCTCTCTGTGGTGAGATGCGAAAGGAGAAGAGAGAAGAAAACAGAGCGCGGAAATGAACAGGTAAAAAGGGGGAGTAATCATCTCTTCTTTTTTTTCATACTTGTTTGTTCGAGTTTGAGAACGCCAGGTGGTGCCGTCCAGGTGCAGTTGCTCTTTTGACAGAGCAAATGTGGAGCAAAAACTCAATCCTCTCTGAAAGTGCCTCAAACGGCCAACGCTGCACAGTACATGCAACACCACGCACAGCGGCTGTGCGAATCTCGTATTCAATCGCACGGCTCCATGTGTGAAGACAACTACCAAGCACAGCGGGGGGACAAGTAAAAACAGAATAGCATGCACAGCACAACAGCCACAACTATCAGATCAGCGGCATGCAGAACGGGAAACAGAACGGCGGTTTTCTGAATCTGCAGTTCGTTTTCTTCTTTTGCAACGCATCAGCGATGTACAGCAGCCCAGACACAGTTCATTCTTTCTCTCAGCCTCGCTGCTCGTACATCCTCCGCTCATCCTCTGTCAGCGCCTGACGGTCCTTCTCCGACAGCCCAAGCCGCCGTCGCACGTAGCGCTCATTCGAGCTCGGTGTCATGATGATCGTCTGCGTCTTGATCGGTCCGAACTGCACGTGCAAGTCGGAGCGCTCCGTAGAGGGCAGCTGGTTCTCCAGCCCCGTGATCTGATCCCGGTCTGACAGACTCACATCAATGAGTGGTGGCAGCGCAATCTCGGTATCGGGGAGATCTAGGTAGGACAGCTTGTCCAGTCGTAGGTGCGGGGGCAGGTGTTCGTTGCTTGGAAAAGTACCCGCCTCCAGCAGTTGCTTGTACTCGCCCATCATCACAAGGTAGGTGCAGCGGCTAAACCCGGTGTTGAAGCCGGTGCGCCGCAGCACAAGCCAAAACATCACCACCGACGTGACGCCGCTCCACAGCGCAATCGCGAAGAAGCGATTGCGGTGTTTGACGATGATCTGCATGGCAGAGACCAACACGACGAAACCTGCAAACAGACGTAATACGCTGAGAGAGAAAAAGTAAAGAAAAAGAAAAGAACGGGGAAAAAAAAGGCAGTACAGACGCTTTTTGGTTTGCTTGTTTTTTTTTGCATGTGAGAGCGAGGTCATGTGTTTGTGCGCGGCAGTATGGCTGCTTTCTTTGCTGAAAACACACGTCAAGTTTACGGATGGCTCTTGGGTACGTCTACGCCGTGTACGCCCCTCTCGTTGAGGTTTGCTTCGCCGTGCGCATCTTCGAGAAAGGTGAGTACCCTCGGAGATATTGCTTTCTTTTGTTTGTTTGTTTGTTTAGTTGTAAAAGCACAAGATTGGCAGTGGCTAGCACGACGCTAAGAATCATCAACAATTGTTCTCGTCACGTTGTCCCTCCATTCTGCTTCTTGAGAGCCCTGCTTCTTGAGAGAAACCGCTAAAAAAAAAAGAAGGGAAATGTACATTGTGGCAGCAACAGCCATTTCGTTGCCTTTTCCTGAGCAATCAAAATTTGAAAAAAAAATATATATAAGTACATGAAGCTGCCGAGACGCTCCTGTACGTGTGTGTGTCGGATGCGCCACTCTCATCGGTCAGTGTCCCGCAGTCTCTACGCTGGCACGGAGGCATCCCACAGACTTTGGATGGTCGCCCCTTTCCGCAGCTTCTCCACGGCCAGTCCGATCGACGGTTCGTAGACGGGGCGGCGGTCCGCCCCCTTCTGTCCTTCATCTGCATAGTACGCCGCAAAAGCGTCGCTCGGCGCGTCCTGCACCACATTCTGACCCTCCATCTGCCGTTCACCTTTCCGACCCGGACCGTCCGCAGTATTCGCCCGCACAAGCGCGTCCCACACGCGCGCCTGCTGCTGCTGCTGCTGCTGCTGCTGACCGCGGCTGGAGGTCTGTGGCAGGTCTGCGTCATCGAGCGTGTCCTCCAGCATCGCCACTGACATCGTGTCTTGCAGCTCCACGTGAATCCCCAGCAGCGGCCGCGCCGACCACGTGCGCCACATGGAGCTGATCTCCGCGTACATCTCATTCAACTTCTCATCCGGGTCAATGCGGAAGCCGAGAATGAAATTGCCGGCGTAGGTCGACGTCTCCACGACCAGCGTCTGCCCAAATCGACTCTGCTGTGAGCGGAGCCCGGTGAACTGCAGATAGGGCACCGACACGTTAAACGCCTCCTCCACAGCAAACCAGACGACGCGAATGTTCGTCACGACAAACGTGCCGATGATGCCCTCGTCTTTGCTCACATTTGTCACCCCGACGTTGCGGGAGATGACCTGCTCGCCGCGCAGAAGGACGACGTTGCCGTTCTGCACCACCGCGCCACGCACGCGCAGCTCGCGGTACACGCGCGTGCTCTCGTAGGCGCTCCAGACAGCGTGAATGGTGGCGTGCAGGCGCTGCTGCGAGGCGGCATCTTTCTGCAGCTGCGCCGACCGCCGCGCCGAGGACTCCGCCTGTGTGAGTAAAGAGTGCCCGCCCTCCCCGCTACTCCCACCAGCCCCCGTGCTCCCGCCGGCAGCGTGGACGACGGAGAAGAGGAATTGAAAGCGGCTGGCGCCGTACTTGGAGCTGATCGTGAGAGACTCCGTCGTGCCGCCCGCCAGCTTCGACTCCGTCTCCTGCACCGACAGCTTCTGGATGCAGTAGTAGCCGATGCTGAGGTTGAGACTGCTGCGCTGTGAACTCCACCAGATGAGGCGCAGGTTTGTGACGAGCAGCACGCCGGAGTGGCCGTTGTTGCCTTTTGTGTCCTCGACGTTCTTGAAGGTCGCGTAGACGTGCTCGGTGTTGTCGCGCAGCTGGAGGACGGCGATGGGCGAGTCGAAGCGAATCTCGCGGTCTTGCCAGAAGGAGAAGGCCTTCGTGATCCCTTTTGCGGGGTTGGACGACTTGCGGTCCTTCGGCATTGTGTGTGTATGTGCGTTGTGTGTTCCTCTCAAACAAAAACAAGCAATGTTGGTGTCGTGTAGTTTCTGTGGCTATGGTGGTTCTAGATGAACACAAGTAAAGGAAAAGGGAGAAGACGACAATGAACGTGAGCGTAGGCAGAGAGCATCGATTCTGAAAAAAGCCGCTCACCTTTTTTTTTTTTTTGTCGCGAGAGAAGAACAAGGGGGGGACGAGGATGTGCGACCGACCTTATTCTTCTTGTCTACCAAAAAAAAAGGACGAGAGAACAGGTCTTCGAAGCAGCAGTTTCGAGAGAAAGCCGCACAACGAAAGAAGAAGAGGCAAGCACGTGATCACTTTCTGTGCATACCCTCTGATGAAGAAACGATCCGCCGTGCAGAAAAAAAGAGCCACCCTCTAGACTACCGTCCACGTGCGCGGCAGCATCTCGCAGTTCATGCACGTCGAAGCCGCACGATGCATGAAACCCACTCAAGAAGGTCAGCACGTCGTAAGAAGACACACACACACTCACGCTGTGTGGTATGAAGTACAGCAAACAGGTTGGATTTTATAAGTGCTAAGTCAGTACTGACTTCATCCCTAAGAAAAACTCGTAACAGCGAAAAGAAGGAGAAATAAAGAAATCAACATAAAGAATTAATCTTTTACACAATATAAATATTGCATGGATAAAGCAAGCAGTAAGTGCACCGCGCAGCTGCGATTCTAATTGACGCACCTTTGCTGTTGTTGTTTTTTTGAGTGCCAATGCATACCTGTAGGGCAGCATACACACAGCGAAGGAAGGTACTTTCTCGCAACAGCATACGCTCGCACACCTACCCACTGTACGCTCCAGCACCAACAAAAAAAAGAAAGAAAAAAAAAGATGGGCACACGACGATCGGTGTAGAAACAGCTGCCTCTACGCAAAACGGTGTGGGACTACTACTAGTGAAAGGAAAGCGTGCAAACAGAGAAGATCAGAAGATCGTCAGCAAGGCTATAGAATACTACAGGAAATAAAAACAAAAACTGGCATTGCTTGTGGTGACGGTGTAGGAAGTACTCCCTCTTCTCTTCTTCTCCTTTTCGATCCTTCCGTTGCCGCGCAATCCGTTCCATTTTTTTTTTCAAAATGATACAAAAGAAAGTACGAAGGTCCTACAAAGAGAAAAAAAGAAAATGAAACATTTCAAATTAGATCAAAAAGACAACTCAACAACCGCAACTGCTACACCTAGAACAGCACAAAAAAGAAAACCAGCCACTTTTTACTATTCCGTTTACGTGCGAACTAAAAAAAGAGCTGAACGGAACGAAAAGAGAGCAGCAGAATTGCGAAGTGGGCAAGCACACGACATAAACGCGAACACTCAGAAAACGGAACAAAGACGGAGGGAGAAAACAAAAACGACAAAGAGAAGAACAGAAAGAAAAAAGAGATCAAAGGAAAGAGGCACGTACGATGTGGTGTTTGGTGACTCCAGAGAGAAGGCGAAGGCTACGCCCTTCATGCCTCAGACTGCACCGCACTCCTACACACGCACACAACAACACCCACGTGCTCTTCTCTGACCACCTCTTTCATGAACTTCTTTTTTGTGCGTGTGTGTGTTTTTCTGCGGTCTTAGTTCTTCGTGGCCAGCTTGCGCCACTCGCGCATCTGCTTCACGAGCTGCTGGTGCTCGGCGTTCTTCGTCAGCTCCGCAGCGCGGGCGTAGATCTCGATAATGCGGTCATCGCCGTTGTACTCGTGCACCTGGTGCGACCAGTCCTCCAGCTGCTGCAGGTCGCTGCACGCCTTGATGGCCTCCACCGTGATGGCGCGGGTCGGGTCCACGTCGTCCAGCAGCTCCGCGACCGTCTCCTTCAGGTCCGCCTCGTAGCCGCCGGCCTTCGCCTCCGCCGCGTACTCCTTGTTGACGCTGTCCACGATGTCCAGCATCTGCTTGCGCGCCGCACCGTCGTTGGCCGCCACGGTCTGGAAGTCGTCGAAGTACACAATGTGGTACTTCTCCGGCAGCCACGCCGTCAGGCGGGCACCGATCTCCGCGCGATCCGCCGGGTGCAGCTCGGTGTTGAGGTTCCACCGCGTCTTCTCACGCAGGGAGTTGGGGGAGCCGCCGGGCAGGATATCGAGGCGGTTGTCCTCCGCCAGCTCGTTCGCGCGGATGCACTTCACGTACTTCATCTCCGCCTGCACGTGCTCCTCGTCGAAGATGCGCGCGATCATCGCGTTCTCGACGCGCTCGGCGTCCGGGCCCGCACCGGCCTTCTTGTCCTTCAGCAGCTGCTGCGCACGCGCCACGGTGTTCGACTGCTTCTCCAGGCGGTACTTGATCTCGTTGCCGAACTCCTTGCGGTTCAGGTGGCCGTTCAGGCGGTCCGCGTCGAAGAGGACGCACTCGTAGCTCGAGGCGAAGTCGATGTGCGGCAGCACCGTCTTGGCAAAGTTGGTCTCCTCCTCCGTCTTGGCGCGCGACTTCATCCAAGTCGGCGGCTCACCGGTGAACTTGTAGTTGTGCGTGTCCAGCTCCAGCGCGTGGCCGTACCAGCGGTCGTGGTCGTAACGGCGCTGGCAGGCGATGGAGGAGGAGGTGGTGGCCATGGCGGCCGCACCGACGGCAGAGGACACAGCACGGCGAGTGAACATTTCGATGTGTGTGTGTGTGTTGTTAGGTTTTTTGATTTGATGTTAGGGATAGGGAGTGACAAAAAAAAAATCTGCGAGCGGTTGGGGAAAAATAGAAAGGAGAACTGAGTTAACGAGTTCTTGCTACTACTTGCTGACGAGTGGATAAAATCAATACCAACAACGACGTTTATCACAACAATGATGGCAGAGAAAAAGGTAGTTGTTCAATAAAAGAAAAAGAGGGGGCAGAGGCAACGATGATTTTGAGAGAAAGACAGTGAGAGAGAAAAAGAAAGTGGTGGATTGAGTGTGAAAGGCTGAAGTACCGCAGCAAAACACTTCTTCTCCTCTCGCTACCAGTAGCACTGGGTCCTTTGGGATTTGAAAGAGGAGCATCACATAGTAAAAAAAAAGAACAAAAAAAAAGTTCACCTGTAGCAGCAGGAAGTGTGTCTTCCTCGCAGGAACGAGTGCTGCCGTCAGGAATATTGGGTCGCAACGGCAGTCAACGACACGTTCTGTCGAACACTGACAAATCAGCGATCACGAAACCAACGTCTACTGAGAATAAAAACTTCGATTGCTGTGCAGCTGCCGCAGAGACGTGATTCTAAACATCACTTCTACTGTCATCGTGTGTGTGTACGCATACTTTTTGCTGTCTGTTTGTTTGTGTTTGTTTGTTTGTTTTTGTCAACGTGCGTGTGTCGACACCACACAGCCGGAAGCATAATAAAAGAGAAGAAGAAGAACAAAAAGAACCATCCGCAGAACCTACGCTTCGTAGGGAACAAACCAAAAAAATGTATAATTTTAAACAGACCCAATCAACTTCTTTTCTTCAAGCAAATCGCTGTTTTGTGTGTTATCCGTTCGTTATCCTCACCACATGAAGAGAAAGAAAAAGGTAAACAAAGTGATACAAGGCAATGGAAGATGAGGACGTCTTTGAGAAAAAAACCAAAACAGAGTAAAGAACAAAAGAACAACAAGAAAAGCAAGACGCGAAAGGAAGCGTGAAACGAGAGCATGTGAGCGCTGGCAGTTATAGGCGTCTCTCCTGTGCAACACACTCCGCAACGGAGAAGACGAGAGAACGACAAACGATGGAAAAACACGTACATCCGCGTGAGAACCAATAAAGTAGAAAAAAAAAAGGTCTCTCTTAAAAAACGAAACAAGACGGGAAAAGAAGTGAAGAAACAAAAAAAAGTTCTTTTGTTCTGCGCTCAAGCACAGGTCCCCTTCATTTTAGATTTCCATCCTCTATCCGACCAGATAACAACGCCACTCTGCAGCGTCGCACACGCACACGATAACGTACTCACACAAGTCTCAGCATTCACACCTAAAGCAGTCATCACCACACATCGAAACACAAGAGGACAGTAGAGAGAAAAAAAAGAAAAGAATGATAAGATACGAACTGATACAGGCAAAGGGGGGAAAACAAGAAACGGAAAGGATTCTTGCACGATACACACACGTGGGTATAACATACCAAACTTGGACCGGCGACACGAAAAGTCATTCATCATAGGGAAAAATCTAAAGTTGGGGAAAGAAAAAGAAAAAATGGGAAACAAAAAACAAACTGTGGTTTACATCTCATTGGCGGCGCCGTCAACAGCGGCCGTCCCGCGCGGGATCGAAGAAGAAAAAGAAAACAAAAGTCTCGCAACATGTGGAGGAACGAACGAAAAGGCAAAAAAGAAAAGTACAAGTGCAGACAGATTTGGTCACTCGCAGAGACACAAACTCGACCCTCTTCTATACCACGTTGCCTACGTTTTAGAATAAAAAAATGGGAGATGGTTTACGCGTTGTGTGTCGTGGCCGGGCTAGAGAAGCTACTGTTCTTCAGGAAGAGCGGTGCTAGACCGAGTTCATTAAAATCGGAGAGGGAGTAGGCAGACCGAAGACCCACCATCGTGCGGCTATCAAAGACGTACACGCAGAGCATGAACACGTCGAAGGTCACCTCCACCCCCTCCGGCACGCGGTGCTTCATGAACTCGTAGATGGCGTCCTTCTGTGGCTGGGAGAGCTGCTTGCGCATGCCGCGGCCGAGCTGCGCCATGCCGGCCATAAAACGCTCCCTTGACAGTGCCTTGTCCTTCTGCGTCACGCGGAACAGAGAGGGGAGTTGGTTGCGGCCCTGAATCACGATGTTCTGCAGCTGTTCCATAGCGTCGATGTCCCACCGCAGCGGGTCCGGTTTGCCGTTGGCGATCTGCTGCGTCTTCTTCACAAACTCCGGTCCGCTAATGTGCCCATTTCCCTTCTCGTCAAAGGACTCGAAGAGCTGGAAAAGCTGGCAGTCGCTGGTGGTGTAGTCGATCGCCCGCATCACGGAGCAGAACTCGTTGTAGTTCACCACCTCCTTGTTGAAGGCAGCCGACACGAGCTGCGAGCGGTGGTTCGCCCGCTGCTGCTGCAGCACCCGCGCACACACCGACTGCCGCCAGTCGTCCTTCCACAGCTCTTGAAGGATGTTGTGGAAGTGGTTGAGGAACGGGGCGTACCAGATACGAGACTGCTCATCCACCTCGATGAGGTAGCCACGCAGAAAGTACCAGGGCAAGTCGAGGTTCAGCACGTTGCGCATCGACTCCACCCACTCAATCATCCACAGCGAGGCCTTGTTCGTGCGGTCCAACTTCGAGAAGTAGGCGAGGAGGCGGTGGCGCCGCTGGTACACCCGCTCGCGCAGCTCTCGCAGGATGTCATCCTTTGTGCGGCGGTGCATGAGCATGCGGCTGACGAAGCTGCTGAGGTTCGGCCCGCTCCCCGTGCTGCCCCCACCAGCAGCGGCAAAGGAGTTGATCTTCGCTAGTGTCGGCGTCGTGAGCGCGAAGGAGTCGACGAGGCTCACGAGCTGCGGCTCATCGTACTCGTCCTCGAACATCTGATACGTGTGGTACGCCGGTTCCATGTTGTCGCCGATAAAGGTGCAGATGGCGCCGTAGTTCGAGTTCGGTCCATCGTAGTTGCTGGCCGAGAAGACGGTGAGAAGGCGGCGGTTGTGGTGCTCCTCGTACCCGCTCAAGCACTCCTCGTGTGAGCGGACGACCAGCTCCAGCTTGTTGTTCGTCAAGAACTCATTGGTGACGTCCACGCCGAACTCCACCCCAGCCCCGCGCTGGCTCTCCCGCCAGCCTTTGATGTCCTCCACCGGGTCGGACCACAGGAGGTCCTGGAATATCTCATCTTCCTCCGGCTGGGAGTAGTTCGGCATCGGGATCTGCCGGAAGCGCTGAATACGGGAGATGTCGTTGATGCTCACCCCGTTGCGCCGCGGAAGGCCGCCGTGCACGACGAAGACCTTCCCACCCACGATGGTGGCCAGCGGCAGGGCACAGAAGCAACGCTGAATCAGGCGGAACACGTTGCGGTCGTACTTGGTGCTCACCTCGACATCAAAGCCGTACTCGTCGTTCATGTAATCGCACTCGTGGTTGCCGCGGTTCAACGTGACGTACTTTGGGCAGGCAAGCATGAGCGAGAAGAGGATGAGAATAATCTCCACCCCGCACGCGCCGCGGTCGACGAAGTCGCCGTTGAAGATGTAGTAGTTGCTCTCACTCGGCATGCCGCTCTCCTTTAAGATGTGCAGCAGGTCCGCGATCTGGCCGTGCAGGTCACCCACCACCACCACCTTGCAGCCTTGGCTAACGCGGCCGTTGCTGACGCGCGCGCCGATCGGCGGAGACACGCGCACCACGTTCGGCATCGTGTTGAGGTGGTTCATGGCATCCGTGAAGACGCGCCACGCAGCCGGGTACGGGAGGAGGACGTGGTTTTTCAGATCCTTCAGCATCCGCTCCACGTGCTCCAGCGTGATGGGCACGCTTGTGCTGACTGGGAAGTAGTGGGACGATGTCGCCGGAGCCACCACAGGGGCCTGGATGACCGACCGTGACCGCTTTGGCGCCATGACGTGCTGCTCGTTCACCTTATCGTGGGCTTTGAAGATGGCGAAGCCCTCCTTCTTCAGGTCCATCTCTTTGTAGACGCTGCGGAAGATGGTCTCCTCGATCATGCCTTTGCACTTGATCCAGCGCCACAGCAGCTGCATGCGGGCGACATTGTAGTTAATGTTCGCCTTCGCATCCGTCTCTTTGCCGGCGGGGATGTGTTTCTTGCGCAGCGTCTCCGTCGCAAATGGGCCGTTGACAAATCGCACCTTGGACAGGATTGTCTTTGGGCACCACTTGTGTATGCGCGTGATGCACAACTCCCCACACTGCGGGCAGGGCTTCGGCTGGCAGCTGTCGCGGTGCGCCTGCATGTCGATGGCCAGAATCTCAATGCCGCACTTGGGACAGATCGCCTTCTGCCGCTTGCCGCACTCCTCGAGGTGCTTCTGCAGGTCGCCTTGGCGGACGATCTGGCGGCACCACGAGTTCCAACACGTCACCTCCCGCTCATCGCACATGACGGTGTGAGCGTTGTACTCCTTCTCCGGAATTTTCTTGTGACAGAAGTGGCAGGTCGGCCACCGGCTCTGATCCGTGGTGGGCTGCCGGAGTAAATAGGCACCGGCACTCGCCGCGCCGCCACCGCCGTTGTTGCTGGCCTTCTCCTTCGCGTTGACGTCGTTCTGTCGAGTCGTCTTTGAGGCGTTGTCACTCTTGCCAGCAGCGCTGCTGTTGTTGTTGGCGCGCTCTGCACGTCCGGCGGTTTTGTTGGCGTTGGTGGTCGCGCTGGACGCCACCGACTCCTTGGACGAGTCGCACCCCATGATGACGGTGATGGATTATGCAAAAGTCAGAAACACACAGAGAATCGACCACTTTATGTTTGGGTGGGAGTTATTCTGTGTCGTTGCTGTTGTTTTGTTGTGCTTTTCTTTTGGTTGATGTGCAAGCTGCTGAGAGCTGTGCGACACTAGTGGGAGGAGGAAATCAAAAAGTATCAGCAAGAGAAGAAGAAAAAAAAAGGCAGAGAGATCCTCCCGCTATCAAATTCACTCCTTCTTACACGTGTATACTTTGAAAATCAGAAAGCATAAACCGGAATAAGAAAGAAACAAAAAAAAAGAAAAGGAAAGAACACAACGAGCCACAAGAAGTTGGCTTTTTTCCTTTCCTTTACCTTTTTTTTTTCTTAAACAGTTCACTGAATGAGAAGACGCCGATTGTGACCGTAAACTAATACGAATTTGAGTGGGCACCTGTGTTCCTAGCAAGCCGCGTCACGCACAGGCAGTCAAAGTGAGAAAAAAAAAAGAAGAGTGTTGAACCACACCGCTAAAAGTGAGAAACAAGACACACAAGATACACGCGCGGCAAAAAAGAAAAAGAAAGGTAGAAAACTAAAAGAGTTGTTTGTATGCAATCGGAAAAGTAGTCAAGACACAAAACGCAGCGAAAAGGAGAGCAGAACACGACAGTTGTTGTTGTTGTTTCTTCCTGCACGTGCAAGTTGATGAGAAAGGGGAAAGAAGCGTCAAAGAAACAATAGCGATCTTTTTTCTTACGGATCACGTTGAATCTTCGTGCGCTTCTGTGCGCGTGTGTGTGTGGGTGCTGATACGCGCAAATGAACGCCTGTGCCTTTTTTTTTTATTGGCTCGCTCGCACAAGTAGTATATACTAAGTACCTCCTTTTACAAGCTGCCGTGTTGGAGTATTTTGGTTTTTTTTCTCTCTTTGTTGAGCAAGCGAGAGGGGAGTTTTGAAGAAGGAGAGAAAAAAAAAAGAGATTTCAGGTAACAATTGGGAACGACAACACGAGGAGAAAAAAAAAACGTCAGAAACGAGTGTATCACGGAAAAGGGAGAGGATGAACTTGACCGAGATATATAGAGTGAGAACAGAGCTGAGGTGAATGCAGTGTAAAGGTTCAGGTACGGGTTGTGACAACACCTGGAGTTCACCAACAGAAAAAGAAAGGGACGAAGAGGGGAACACGAACAAATTATCAAGAGAAAAGCAGCGGTGGATGCCGCTACAACAGAGATGAGAAACAAATACAAGAGAAAAAAGAGATGATATGAGAAAAGGAAGCGAAGATGTGTTGTAGTAATACGAACCAGAAGAAGGAAAAAGCTTGGTGGACTCTCACTTCTCGATATGCTACTACGGTTGCTGCGAAAAGAAAGAAAAGAACTCAGTCTAAACCAGAACTGAAACCGTAGAGTAAGAACGACAACAACACTAATAATGATAATGAGAATAATAGTAATTAAAACAAAAAACCTAAACAATGTGATGTTTGAGGTAAGAGACTGCCAATGTAAACGGCGTGGAAGGAACAACCGCAACAAAAACAAGAGAGACAGGGGGGAAGGAAGAAAAAAAAAGAGTGAAGGCACGAGAACACAGAAGGCGGTGAAAATTAAAAGAGGGGAAATGGAGTGTGCAATGTGTGAATGTCATCATTATGTAGGTGCCACCATCAGATCAGGTGATCTGCGCAGAGGAACACGCTTCAAAAGTGGACGGTGCTGTCCTTTTCCTGTCAAGTGGATAGCTTCTCTGTGCACCAGCTCAAATGGAAACGCACATCAGAACTAAAAAAAAAAACATACGCATCTCTTGGCAAGTCACAGAACTGCTATACGTTTGTTTTATCTCTCTCCTTCACAGGGCTCCTACCTGGCGTTCGAGAAGCACTGTATGCTTTTTTTGTTTGTTGTTGTTTGTTTGTTTGTTCTTTCTCTTCTATAAACACGTCCGCTGCAAAGTAAATGTACGTCTGTTCTCTTTCTCTCTCCTCTCCATAGTCTAGCCCTTCACTCATCAATGAGCAACTTCACACGACGTTCCTTGCGACTCGGCCGACCGCCCTCGCCTTCCGCCGCTGCCGCCCCCGTCCCCGGCTGCGTCGCCTCCGCCGACACCGACGTGCGAAAGCCGATGCCGTGCCGCAGCCCGCTGTTGCCGCCGCCACCGCCGCTGTTGGCGGACCGTGACGGCGTGTGGAAGGACGACGGCGACGCGCTGCCGTCCTCGCCGGCACTGAAGGAGGCGTTGTGGGGGGAGGGGCTGCGCACGTCGATGCCAGCCTGCAGCACCCGACCCGCGTTGGGGCTCGACGAGGTCTTCCCACCGCCGCCGTTGCCGCTGCCGCTGCCAGCCATGGCGCTGCTGCGTGGCACTGCGGCGCGGTCGTACGCGTGTGGTGCACCGCCGCCGCCACGCCCCGCCGCCCCCGCGTGGTCGAGGTCAAAGGTCGGCGATGGGGTGGGTGAGGGGGTGGCGGTGTCCCGTCGGGCGGCGTCCGTGTGTTTCAGCATGATGCTCGGGGCCAGTGCACTCGTGGGGGGTGGGGGGAAACCGTGGCTGTACGGGGTGGCACCGACGCCGTCTATGCCAGCGGTGGCACCGGGTGTGCTGCCATCCGACGGCCCAGGCGGCAGCAGATGGACGCCTGCGCCACCACCACCACCACCACCACCACCCACGGCGGCCACGGCGTTCGGGTTGTAGCCGGCAGGAGCTGCGGTGAGACGCGTGTTGCCGCCCAGCGCACTGAGAGCGCCTAACCCACCACCACTGCCCAGACGCACGGAAGGTCCGTCGCCGCCGAGGCCGCCGCCACTGAGGGAAAGCCCTCGTGGTACATTCGAGAGCGCCGCCAGCGGAGACGGCGGTGCCCCACCGGCCGCGTCGCCCTTCGCGCCGGCCTTCTTTGGCGTGTTGTGGTTTGAGGTCTCTCCGCTGCCCAGTCCACCCGCTGCGCTGTTGCTGGCCCAGCGCCGGCTCTCCGCCCGCACACGCGCCATCAACTCCTGCTGGCTGTTGGCGCCACTGCCGAAAGGGTCAAACGCGTCGTCGTCGTCGTTGGCGCCACTCGCAGCTGCGGTGGGTGTCCACGACAGCGAGTGCGGCGGGGGTTGTGCGTGGTGGCTCGGGTGGTGCGGGGTGCCGAGCAGCTCGCCGGCAGGATCTCCCGCAAGACTGGTCAAGCCCGGTGGCTGCCAGGCCGTGTTGTGTGGGCCCGTGAGGCTGCCAGAGTCCATCGATCCACGCTGCTTGTGGGCCGCTGCGGCAGCGCCTGGCGAGAGCGCGGCGGAGTTGGAGAAGCGTCGCTCCAGCACACCCGCGAGCAGCCCGCCGCCCATTCCCTCTGCATCTTCGTCGTTGCTGTCGCTTGCGCTGTTGTCACTGCTGTTCTCCTCCTCCTCCTCGTCCGTGTTGTCGCCGTGTGCTCTTGCGGGGCGGTGTTTGCCACCACCACCACCACCACCGGTGCCCCTCTTTCCTTTCTGCTGGTGCTTCCTCTTCTGCTTCTTCCGCTGCCGGTGTGCCTCCTTACGCCGCTGGTAGTTTTCCTCCTCGGCCAACATCTCCTCATAGCGCCGCTGCTGTTGTTCACGGGTAGCCTTGGCGGTCCGATGGGCCTCCGCGGCGCTGTGCAGGGCCTCCATCTCCACGTCACTGGGATCTGGCTCGCCGTCTGGCTTCTCATCGCCGAGGCGGATGGCTGGGTGCGTGTAGCCGCGCTTCGTGAGGCGGTACGAGCAGAGTTCCTCCATGAACGTTGGTGGCTGTGGTTTACCGGTGGTCTCGGACACGGACGGCTGCAGGCGAGATGGGCGGTTCGCCACGGGGATGTTCAGCAGCTGACGCATGAGGGCGCGGGAGGAGATGGTGCGGTCATCGCGTGGGTTTTCGGCGTCGAAAGCCTTCAACGTCTCGTGCAGGCCGCGGCGGTGCATGAATTCGCGCAGGAGCGCCTGGGCGAGGAGTTCCGCCTGCTCCTTGCAGCTGAGGGCGGCGACGAGGCGCGCCGTCTTCTCCTTCTCGGAGGCGGACGGTGCGGCGTGGGACATGACGGAGACTTTCTTAAGAGAAGAAGCAAAAAGAAAAGAACAAGGAAACACGAGTGGAATCTTGACCAAACCTCAGGGGGGGGGTGGAGTGGCAATCTCAGCTTTAGACGAAGACTGTCTAGCAGAAACTTAAGTATATATATACGATAAAAAGTTGAGTTGTGTAGAGCACACAAAACAAAAGAAAGATCCTTCGCCACTATTATACAGTAAAAAAAAGAAGAGCACTTAGCATAAAAAGCAAATAGTGGGCTGTGTGTATGAGCCGGACGTGCCGCGCTGATCTAAGGCGTGGCTTTTAATTGGGATGAATAGGCGAGATAATTCCCTGCGTCGAAAAAGGGAAAAGTGTAAGCACCGTTGTCGTAGCTGCCGTCAAACGCTTTCGACGGTGTACCGTACGACGTTTTCTTCGAGATAGTTCTTTGCACCTGAGCACACCGGTGAGCATTGCAGATGTCACGATTGCGATAGTGTATGACATGAACAAGAAAGTAACAGAAGAGAAGATTGGAGAGAGGGAAAGGGGGAAAGGGGGGGAGACGTGATGCAAAAGGAACGTCACTGCCGTCGCGAAAACACGCAACAACAACGAACACCACGACGACTTAACGAAAGGATCTCTTGGGCCTTTTTGCATCACAACGCTTTTTTAAAACGCTTTGCTTTTGTGTTCAAGGGCCGCGACTACGTCAAGCAGCTGGAAAGCCTTCATTCCTTTCACTGCATCAACCACCTCCTATGCCTTCACTCAACAATGGCAAATGGGGTAGTATTGACACACATTTACACACACATATTGGTAGCCTTTACGCACTGCTTCCTCTGAGACTTGCACGCCACAGACTCCACAATCCATGCGCGATTCGACTCTTGTCGTTTTTTTTTCTTTGCTGCAGAGTAGAAATTGAACACGCAAAGTGAAGCGAGATGAGAGCAACCAACAGGAAAACTAATGTATGTGTGTGTGCGTGTGTGTGTTTGCCAGCCCTGCAATGGAAAACGCCCAAACGCACACCAAAAAGGAAAGAAAAAAAAAAGAAAAGAAAAGGTGCGACCTGCAGATGCACCGGAACAACACCGCACACGTGCGCCACGGCACGTACAGGGAACGACGACAGCAACGGCAAGCACACCACAAAAAGAAGAAGAGACCAACAACTCGTATCCGGTCGTCAGAAAAAAGCACTTCTTTCTTTTGGGCTGAGAAGTAAAGTGGAAGAAGGACACGTTGCAAATAGTTCCCGCCGCCGTGTTTGCAGGTTGACAACTTGGATGAAACACTGGACCACACGACCACCAACAAGAATGAAAACAATCGATGACACGTCATCGCAGCCTTGGAGAATCTATGAGAGGGTGAAAACGGGGAAAGAAGAAAAGAGTAAATACACAACAGTGTGCGCCACTGCACACACTTCTAGACTGTCGAGATGACAACGAAAGGAAACAAAAAAAAAGAGTTGAGTTCGAGTGGCGAACGAAGGAAGTCTATTGAGAATACATAACAGAATAAATTTAAAAAAAGCTCCGGTGCACGTGCCTTGTATGGATATGTTCAAGAAAAAAAAAAGATGTTTACACCTGCCGCCACACCGTCGAGTTCAGGTAGTTGTACCCACGGCGCCAATTCAACGCATCGGGGTTGCGCTCAAACTGCATCCACTTCTTCCGGCACACATCACGTGAGTACTTCTGCGGTGACTTGAGCGAGAACATCACCCACTCCTCGAAGCAGGTGTCCTCGTTGCTAAAGTTGTGCAGGGCAAGTCCCACGCGGACCCACACATCGTAACTCTCCGCCGCACGCGGGGGCAGCTTGCGCAGCTTCGTCGTCACCGCCTTGTAGCGCCGCCACTTGGCCCCTTCCGTTAAGAAGGGCGACACCACGTTGCCGTACACGTCATACTCCACCGCCTGCTCCGCCTGTACGCCGAGGATGTTGCGTGGGCGGATCAGTTTCCATCGGTGCTTCGCCGTCGCCTGCAGCAGCGCCGCACTGCGCAGCTGCGCCCCGCTACCTGCGGGGCTGTGGCTATCTAAAATGACGAGGCTCTTCGCGTGCTCGTGGACTGCGTGCTGCACCTTGGCGTCGTGGTCCAAGTGGCGGGTGCAGAAGGTCATCTCTAATATCTCCGGATCTGTCATGGTGCGCAGCACACCCTCCATCTCCGTCAGCCGCTTCTGCAGCGCGGAGTCGCTGGCCGTGACGAGAGGAACGAGACGCTTGCGTGCCGCCGCGGCTGCCGCGCCGTGGCGGTCGTGCTGCTGCTGTGCGTAGAAGTCGTGGTCCTGTGCAGAGGGCAGCTTGCTGCTGAAGGCGCAGCGCAGCATGCCGTTGGGACGGTAGCAGTTCGTGTCGATGACGTCGCGGCCCAGCGTCTGATTCACCTCGTCGCCAATCAGCTTCACCGTGCGGTAGTCCTGGAAGGCGATGAGCTTCGTGGACCCGGTGAGCTTCTTCGTCGCACCGTTGTTGTCCACAACGTTCACCATGTCACTCAAGTCATCGTAGTCGTCCTCGTCATCCTGCTCCGCCTCGTCCTCCACTTCTGCAGCGCTGCTCGATGCAGCAGCCTTCTTCCCTTTTTTGGACTTTTTCTGGCTTGCCTTCCGCTTGCCGCCTCTCGTCACTGCCACGTCACCATCCGCCTGCTGCTGCTGCTGCTGCTGCGCGCGCAGCTGCCGCTCCTGCACGTACGTCATGCTGCGCGCATGGAGGTGGTAAGACACCTTATCCGTCCCCGGCACCGCGTTCGTCAGCACGAGAAAAAACGGATCCGTGAAGCCGATACCGGGCAGACGCACCTCCAGGTAGTTCAGCACCTCAAGCAACGCCTTCTCCGCCCCTGCCGCCGACTCGCCCGGCAAGTCGATGTCAGCGAAGAAGTCACACGGCACGTCCTGCCGCCCGCAGATGGCGTGGAACTGGCGCAGATGATCGGGGAAGAGCAGCATGCGTTGGGCGAGGATCAGCGGGTAGCTGCACTGCACCAAGGGGTTCTGCAGTCCGAGGTCATTGTTGAAGAGGGTTAGGCCGGGAATGGGTGTGCCGCGCACATACGGGGTGGTGGAGCTGCTGCCACCACCGCTAGCGCCAGAGGAGCCGCGAAATGGGGCGTGTGCGCTCAGCGTGCTGTCGAGGTGTTGTTGCATCTCTGGCAGGCTGGCCCAATGCCCCTTATAGAAATCCACCCCGGCTCGAAAGCGGAGGAAGGAGAAGGCGGTAGACTTGCGCTCCTGTCGAGCCAGCATAATATCCTCCGGCTTCGCCTCCTCGAGGAGCTGGTCGATACGATAGCTGCGCGCTACATCGCCGTGCAGACCGCGGAAGGGGTTTGTGAGGGTCTGCAGCGACTTTGCGTACTCGTCCGAGCTCGCTGGAGCCTCGGCGGCGTGCGACGACGACGCGGCGCCGGCATCCGCCACTGCAACGTCGTCCAACTCAAATTCCTCCTCCATCTCCGCAGCAGCGCCTTGTGCTTTCAAGCTCCCGCCTTTCTTCGACCGCTTCTCGCCTGCGCTGCGTGTTTGTGCGGCAGCTGCAGCGGCGGCGCTCTCGGCCTTCGTCGGCGGCGTCAGCGGCGCACGCTTCGCCCTCCCGCGGCCACCCGCGCTGTTCTTTCCATCACCGCCGCCGCCAGACGAGGAGGACGAGGAGCCGCCGCCACCACCGCCGGTCTGCACGTCGTGTTTTTGTAAGAGAAGCTCCACCGGATTCACCACCGCAGCGTGGCCGCTCTTGGCCGACTGCTGCTGCTGCTGCTGCTGTGGTGGTTGGCGGTCCTTCAGCAGCTGCGCAGGCGTGCGACGACGCCGGGTTGTGCCGACCTGCGCGTACTGGGTCGGGTGGAACTCCTCGCCATCAATCTCTACCGCACTGCTGCTGGTGTTGATCTCTTTAGGGCTGTTGCGCCGGGGCGTGGTGGAGGCCGCAGCGAGGAGGATTGCCGAGGCGTGAAGGGAGCTGCCAAGGCAGCGCTGCAGCAGTGCGCGATACGGACGCATGATAGCTAAGAAAGCGGCAAATGTAAGCTAGAAAAAAAAAGAATTAAGATAAATACAAAACACGACTCTATGAAGGTGAAGGTAAATCAGAAAAGAGAAAAAAAAAGGATATGTGGCGAGCACAAGAAGACTCACCAAATGAAGATGTGAAATGAAAAATGTATCGCCGCGCACTAGTCTTCTATCGCACTGGAAACGTCACCGTTGATTTGATACGTGTGCTAAAAGAGAGGAGCGTAGCGGGATGAGGCGGTGGGAGTCACCTACAAATCTATGCTGAAGAGAGAAAATAATAACTGATCGTTTGGTATTGGTGAAGACAAAGATGTGTAAGCCTAGGGGGTGGCTGCGAAGAGAACCGGATACCTAAATAATTACAATCTTTTTTCGTTTTTTTGGTTGTTGTTTCTTTGTTCGGTTGTGCAGGTTAAACTCGCTGTGTTTTCCCGCTTTGTGTAACGGGAGCTAGTACAAGATGATGATTGTTACCAGAAAAAAAAAGTAAAGAAAGGGAAGTAAGCTGAAGATGGAAGGAAAAGTAACCGAAAACCAGCCATCACCACACATACATCTCATGTTCAGCACCTCACAGCATGCATCCCATCAAAAACTGAAAAGGAAAAAGGGACAATATGAGGAAGGTTGAATGTGTGCTTTTCACCAAAAAAAAGGATCTGAATCAAGGCACGCCCAGAGATCTGCACAAACAACTATCCCATCATCTACCCACTGGAGAAACGCTGACAGCGCGTCACGGTGAAACAGTTATGTTCCTTCATGTGCGTTGAGTATTGGTTCTGTTTTCTTGGTCGTTCCTTCGGGTGCAAAGACGTCCATACAACCGTCACCTTGCGCTCATGTTCGCTATAAAGCAACAAAAAAAAAAAGAGCGCTTACAACGCCTCGACCATCTCTCTCTTCCTCTCTCTCTCTGACGCAGCATCATCCATTACTCCGCAATGGCAACCTCCATCCCTTTTTCCTGACGCGCTCCGTCCCGAGACGACAACCTAATCGCTGTAGTAGCAGTAAATGTGGTCCTGCAGCTCCCGAATGGCAGACACCATTCGCTTCATCTGCTCCGACGGCGGCAGGATGGTCGTGCGGAAGTGGAAGGTGTTCGGCGCCTGGCCAAACCCAGAGCCCGGCACCACCACCACGCCACTCCGCTCCAGCAGCTCCAACGCCCACCGCGCATCCAAGGCGAGCGTGCGGCCCTCCTTCACGTTCTGCGCCGCGTTGTACTCGGCGTAGCGGGCCGGCAGTGAGATGCTCGCAAAGGCGTACATCGCACCGTCCACGGGCTGACAGGAGAGCCCGCGAATGTTGTTCAGCTCCGTCGCCAGCAGCGTTGCACTGCTCCGCAGATTGCTGTAAATTGCGTTGTACTCCGCCTTGTGCGACTCGTAGCTCGCGTCGCCTTGCTTCGGCGGGGTGCACATCAGCGCCGTCATCACCTGTCCGTTGACGTTTGCGCAGAGGGCCAGTGAGGCGAGCTTGATAAGCATCTCGCGCGAGAATGCCGGCAGGTTTGTAAAGTTGAGGAAGCCACCGCGGCGGCCGCACTCGCCCGTCATGCCCTTCGACGTCGACTGCAAAGAGATCAGCATCGTGCCCGTGTTGTACGGCGCAGGCATCGACAGTACCACCTCGCGGAAGCTCGTGAACTTGCGGTTGGCGTCGTAGATGTTCTCCTGGTACACCTCATCCGCCAGCAGCAGCACGTTGTAGTCGTAGCAGAACTTCACCACCTCCTCCATCACCTTGCGGTCCAGCACGTTGCCCGTCGGGTTGCCCGGGTTGATGCACACCAGCAGC
>AUXI01000074.1:0-53104 GCA_000482105.1 Crithidia acanthocephali | reverse complement strand
CGCCGCGCCGTCGGTGGGCGGCGGTCGGCGCGGGCGGTGCCGGTGCCCCGCCGTGTTGGCCAGCAGTCTGCCCGGCACACACCGGAGACCGCGCCGCTGCTAGGGGCGGCGGTCCCCCGTGAGGACACCGCCAGCTCCATCAACTTTGCGACGCTGGACGAGCGATCGCAGCGCGGTGTGGCGTCGGCCGCCGCTGGCACGCCGCGCGAGTCGGAGGCCGCCTCCACCGGCAGCGATGGCCAGCGAAAGAAGAAGGTCGTGCGGCGCAAGGTGGTGATGCGGCGCCGCAAGGACGGCGACCCGAGTGACCCTGGCGAGGTACTGCGAGTCGAGGAGGAGGTGATCCGGCCTGGCCGTGCGGAAGGAGCCGCCGCTGCTGCTGTTGCCGGTGGGCCACCACACCTGCCGCCGCCACCGTCGCGGGTGTCGCCGCGGGCGATGCACGCCGCCGCCAGCCGCTCCGCCAGCCGCTTCCACACCCCTTCTGAAGGGCTGCGCACACCCGGCGGTGGGATGCAGCGCGAGGCACCGCCGCAGATCCCGCTGAGCCGTGCAAACTGTCGGGCAGCGACGCCGCGGACGCCGCGGGCGGCCAACGTCGACAACACCGGCCGGCCGCTCATCCCGCCGCGGTCGAACCGCCACAGCAGCCGCCACGCGACGCCGCGCACGCCGGCCGAGAGCACGTCGCACGCCATCGACTCGCCGATCGCGTTCGAGGTGGCGCCGGACACCGCGACGAACAACACGGTGCACTTCAACGGGGAGGACACTGCCGGCCGCACCGACGACACCATCTCCTTCAAGTTCGACGAGACCACCACGCCGCAGCGCACACCCCAGCGCGGCGCCGACTACCCCCACCGGCACCCGCAGATCCCCTCCCCGTCCGCCCTCGACGACGGCCCGACGCCGATCACGACGGACGAGAACGGGCAGAAGGTGATGCTGCACCGCGCCAAGGTGCAGTTGACGGAGACAGCCGATGGCCGCCAGGCGTGGATGCTCTTCAGTCCGCGCATGGGCGAGGGCACCGCGGCACCGCTGCAGGAGATCCCCGCCCCGCCGAAACGGCTGTCGCAACGCGTACAGGACATCCTGGCCTCCAAGCGACGCGCCGTCGAGGCGGACGTGAAGAAGCGTCACGCAGAGGCCGTCAAGCGCACCGTTGCCCCGGAGTCAGCCAAGAGTCCCGTCTTCTTCGAGGTGGAGGACGAGGCCACCGAGCAGAGTGCCGCGGCGGCGACGGAGAGCGAGCTGCACTTTGAGATCGCGCCGCTGTCGGAGAGCAAGCACGTCGAGGAGAGGCGGCGGCGACCGACGATGCCGGAACGCAGCACGAAGCGGCTCAGCATCGCCCGCCGCACACGCGTGCACTTCGCCTTTCCGCCGACCGCCCTCTACTCCGAGGCTGCCGCGCAGCAGCACACGCAGGAGGCGCTGGCGGCCAACGAGGCGGCGTGGACGCGGCACACGTACGACACCATGGCAAGCTGTGCCGGCGTTGCAAAGGCCAGTGCCGCACCGGGCTCCCGCTACGACGCAGAGAAGGTCGTGCGAGGACTTCTACCGGTGCAGGTGGCAGCCACGAACACCGCCGCCGCCGCCGACACGTGCGGCTGCGTGGTGTACGACCACACACGCGACGACGCGCTGCGGCAGCTCATTAGCAACGCACGGACACGCGAGGAGGGCGTGCGGCGCTACCTGAACCTGCAGCCGATGCAGCTCGCCAACGTGGAGATGGAGAACATCGTCGACCCTCCGCTGGAGTCGCCGGCGGAGTTGCCCAGCAGCGTGGCGGAGGCGAACCAGCGTGCCACGGGCGACCCGCAGCGCGGGGTGGCCACGCTCGGTGGTCTGTGGTGCACCGCAGAGGCCCTCCGCGATGACGGCCGCCCCGCCACCCGCAAGGACGCCGTGGCGCCGCGTCGCATTTTGCGCATCTGCGGCGGCCAGGCTCTCGGCGTGCCGCTGCAGCCCGACGACGGCGCCACGCTCGACGTGCGCTGCTACGAGCTTCTCCTCTTCCCGCGCGAGTCGCTGAGCCCCTCGGCGGTGAACTACGGCTCCGAAGGGCTGACGCTGGGTCAGCTCATCGCTCCCCCCGCCTCCTCGTTTCCCCTCACCCCGCGCATCATCGACGACCCGGTGGCGCTGAAGGAGTACAAGAAGCGGCTGCTGTCGACCAAGAACCGGCAGATCGCCATCGTCAACAACGAGGACGACCGCGACACCTTTGTGGACGCCGCCGGCCCGGTCAAGGCCGGGCAGTACCTGACGCTGACAATGGTCACCATCAGCTCCCGCCAAAAGTACACGATCGAGCTGACGCTGGTGCTGCTGCCCTTCCGTTCCCGCGGCGTCTACGGCGGCAAGACGGTGGCCGAGGTGCCGCGCTTCTGTCCGACGACGGTGATGACGTACCGCCGTCTGCAGGGCCTCGCGCTTTCCTTCTCGACGAAGTCGGCCTTCATGTCCGCCTACAAGGCGCTGCTGTGGGCGACGGAGTGCGACATCGTCGACGTGCAGCCGGGCGAGGGCGAAGACATCGCCAGCGCCGGCCTCGGCTACTCGAAACTGCGCGTGTGCGCCACCACGTCGCCGATGGTGCCGTGGGTCTCGTCGTTTGGCCGCACGGCGCCGGACCAGAAGCGAGAGGAGACCTACCACGGCAACTGCCTGGACTTCGCCGTGCTCACCCTCGCCGCACCACCGGAAGCGGTTCAGAAGACGGAGCCGGAGTGGCGCGAGCCGCTCACACTGGAGGACTTCGTCATCGTCGGCGGCGAGGGCGACGACGAGGACGCCGACGACGGCGCGCGCAGTGAGCAGAGCGGGGCGACCGGTCGGCAGCAGCGCCGCAGCTCCATCTTCACGAGCACCCTCGCACCAGCGAAGAAGGCCGATGGCGAGGGTGACGACGAAGGCGGCAACGCGCCGAATAGCGACACCGTCGTCGGCCTCACGCCCTACGGTGTCATCCGCCGCGCCGTCAGCCAGAAGACGGCGGAGGTGTTCGACGTGCGGGTGATGCCGCGCAACCGCGGCCGCATGGCGCCGACCTGGGACGCCGCGGCGGACGCGGAGTGGAGCGAGGCCGGCGGGCAGACGGTGAAGGCAAAGCAGGAGCACCTCCTCCAGCAGGACGTGGAGGCGGCCATCATGATGGAGTACGCCACCCGCCTGCCCTTCCACTCACGCGTGTACGGCGTCTTGGTGGATGAGCAGCGCTACTACATCTTCCAGGAGCCGTGGATCTCCGCCCTGGCGCTGGAGCAGTCCGTCAGCGGGTCGGCCGAGCGCGACGCCATCGAGTACAACGCGAAGCTGAAGAGCATGACGCAGTCGACGACGGTGATGTCGCTGAAGGACTTCACGCACGCTGTGCTCCGCCCCGACGACAGCGCGCGTGGGGTGCGGGAGGAGGTGAAGCTGCAGATCGCCCACGTCCTCTCGGCGCAGCTGCTGCTACTCATTGCGTCACTGCACGGCAAGGGCATGCTGCTCGGCCCGTGCCCCCCGCAGCGCGTCCTCGTCCGCATCGAGAACGCCGCGAAGAGCGGCGAGGGCGAAGAGGAGCACGAGAGCGTCGTGGACACACCGGACAAGACGAAGAAGCAAAAGCCGGCGCCGCCGAAGGTGCAGTCGAGCAGCATCCAGCTTTTTGTGCCCGACCTCGGCGTGAATACGCTGGCCTGGGGCTACGAGCGGCAGCAGTGCGGCGTACTCGAGTACCTGCCCCCGCTCTACGTGTTGGAGCAGATGCTGAGCGAGTCGATCGGCAAGGAGGAGCGGGCGTGGACGATGCACGACGACTGGTGGACCTACCTCACCCTCTGTTTTGAACTGTTTGCGGGAGACGGCAGCGCCTTGGTGACGCCGAAGAAGTCGCCGCTGGTGCCGACGCCGACGCCAACGCTTACGAAGTTCTTCTCCCCTGTGGACATCCTTGATGTGTGGCAGGAGGTGGTCGCCGACAGCAGCGCCGGTGTGGCTGGCACGGCGGCGGAGACGGTCGGCCTGCGGGTGCGCCGCTACGTGCATCAGCGCGTGCTGCGGAGCGTCAGCCGCTCCCTCGACAGCTGGATCTCTACCAAGGCGGAGGAGGTGGAGTACTTCGGTACCACGGCTGCGCGGCGCGCGCGGCGGGTGGTGCGGGCGGTGCCGCCGCAGGCCGGTGCGCAGGGCCGCACCATCGGCGTGTCCCTCGCGGCTGCGTACCTGAACTCCGCCCGCGAGACAAGCGAGACCTCCAGCATCGCCTTCCAAACCGAGGACGGCGAGAGTGGCGATGGAGCGCCGGAGAACGTGCTGGAGGACATGCCGTGGGTCTTCCAGGTGCGCGACTTCTTCGACGCCGTGCTGGACGCCGTCTTTGCCCACGGCGGCTGCTCTGTGCACAGCCCTGCGCTGCGCCTCGTCTCGCACCCCTTCTTCCGCAACGTCAGCCTGCCGCACATCTTCGACGGCACGCACGTCTTCTCGCCGGCCGTGTCGCACTTTGTGCTGCGACAGCTGACGAAGCCGAAGGTGCAGACGGCGCTACTGACCTATCGCACGCGTGCGCATCGCGGCCCAATGGCGGTGCGGCCGGAGATGCCGCTGATGATCACCGGGTCAGCCTACAACATGGCGGGCGGCGGTGGAGCGGGCAGCGGCGCACCCCTGCTGATGCTGTCGTCTCCCGCCTACCAGGAGGACGCCCCCGCGACGGCCACGCGCGAGAGCGACTACTTTGACGCCCGCCACGCCGCCGACGCGGTGGACCCGACAGAGGGTCTTGTCTTCAGTCGCACGAACTCCATGTCGCAGGGGCTCAATGGGATGGGCTCGCCACGCTCGCAGTCGCCTGCCACCGCGCCGTGGAGCCAGCAGAAGCTGCGCGCCATGTACAACCCGACGGAGTGGCAGTCCATCGCTGCCCTCGAGACGGAGGTGCGCGGGGCATTGAACTCCTTCGGGCCGCGCGAGTCCGTCAGCAGTCGCCGCGCATCGGCCGACCAGGACTACGCGTCCAACCCCGTCACGATCAGCAACCGACCGCCACAGGCAGAGCACCGCGACGCGGCCCGGGCGGAGACCGCCTCCGTCACGTCCTCCGGCCGCCGCCGCCACCCGCACGAGTACGAAGAAGTTGTTGAGGCGGCTCCGGCGGCCCGTCCGGCCCGCGGTGCGGCGCGGCGCCATCACCGCCACCAGCGCGGAAACGTTGTCTCTGCCGCGTACGGCGAGGACCCGGCAAACGCATCGGCGACCGCCGCCGACGACGCGCGGCCCTTCGACGCGGCCCAGGCACAGGAGACGTACAACAGCCACCCGACCTACTACCGCGATGGCCGCCAACCGGGCATTGACGCAGCAGCGTCGGCGCGCGTCGAGGACCGTGGCCAGCCCCGCCGGGCCCACCGCCACGGCGACACACGCGACACGGAGCAAAACCTCAACGACCTCGCCAACCGCCACGCCGCGCTGCGGCAGAACAACGAGCCGCGGCGCCACCACCGCCGCGACGGCAGCAACGGCAACGGCGGCAGCTCCAGCGGCTACGGGACGGGGTACCAGGAGCAGCCTCCGCCGCCGCCGCAGTATGGTTCCCGCCCCTCATCGCGGCACAGCAACCGCCAGCCGAACTCGCGTCCGTCGTCGCAGCACGGCAGCCGTCACCAGGACCCCGCCAGTCACCACGCCTGGCCAGACCAGTTCCTCGACTCCGCCACGTTGCAAAAGAAGGGGCAGCCACAGCGCCTCGCAGACCCGCACAGCGCGGCGGCGGACCGACTCACCATTGACATGCTGACCCAACGGTCTCTGCGCAGTGTTGGGTCGAACAGCCACCACGGCGGCAGCATCGTGCAGGGCTCCGAGAAGGTACGCATCTTCCACGAGAGCAGCAGTGAGGAGTCGTACGTGCTGGTGGCCTCCGACGACGAGGCAAACACGGACCACGGCCACGGGTCCGCGCACCCGTCCAGCGTCATGAACCGCGAGAGCCCGGTGCCGCGCAACCCGCGCGGTTCGCACACAGGCGAGGTCGCCTCCGCCCGCGACAACTACCTCGAGTTCTAATAGAAAAACCAGCCTTTTCGTTTTCTCCGCTGATGTCTTTGCTTCTTTCACTGTACCTTTTTTTCTTTTCTTCATTTCCCTTCGGTTGCTACTCTTCTTTTCAGTTTTTGTTTTGTTTTCTCCACGCACACTGTGAGTCGAGACGAATTGGTTTGTTCTGGTCGGGTTGATTGCGTGCACTGCGAATCACACGACAGTTGTTTCGCACTTTTTTTTTGTCAGTATCGCAGGTTCTTTTTCGCTTCGTTGTTCATTGACTAGAGGTGGTGCTACCTGTGCTCATCGTTTTTTTTCCCCTTTTCACTTTTCATTTCTTTCTTTTTTTTTAACTTGTTGAATTCAATAGAGAAAAGACACAGAGCCATCCCCCTTACTACTAGGTTGACACACCACTGCTAGTCGAAGCAGTGGTATGCGACATTCCTCTTTGTCGTTATTATTTTTTTTTTATCTGAAAGGCTTAGGGCCTTTTAATTGTGTTGCACTTGTATCACAGTAGATTGAGTCTTTCCTCTTTTTCCCTCTTTTTAAACCTCCTTTTTTTTTTTTGTCGCCGCGGAGATACACTTTGGTTTACCCATTTTTTGTTTCTCTTGTCTCTGTCATTGACCACACCATCATCACCACGTTTCTCTCATGTGCTATACGGACACGCTCCTGTCTTTAAATGAAAAAAAAAAAGAAAACAGCATTTTTAATAGAGAAGCAGATGCAGTCAAACACAACAACAAGAAAGTGTGTTGGACGATGGTACTTGTGTCAATCGAATGATTCCTTTTTCTACTACGCTACATAACAGCGACAAGTTACCGTGTCGATGCACTGCGACGAAGTTCTGTTGCACACTAAACCCACCCTTGTGACATAAAAAAAGAAAATCTTCGTTTGCGTTGACAATTTGTTGGGCTTCTCCCGTGCAGCGCCTCCAAGAACCAGCGGCTCAACCCGTCCCTTTTTTCGTTTCTCCCGGTTGGCTTTATACTCTTCCATTCTCACTTCTTCGGTGGACTCCCAGTACCTTACCCACAACCTGATGCTGTGCGTTTCCACGCGCTTCTTGAGATAGGATCTTTTTGTTGTTGTTGTTCTTTTGTTGTTGTCGTCCAGTGCAGCGGAAAGATACTTCATCAAGCAGCACGCACTGTTGCAAGGTGCCATAATCGGCAGTACCGAATGAATCACGAACTGCTCACAAACACCAAAAAAAGCATTTTTTCTTTTCTTTACGAACTGTTCTTTTTTCAGAGCATCAAGACACACACACACATTAGAGATTGCGATTCACGAAATTAAAAGACGTCGCGTAGCATAGACACCGCTAGGACTGGTTTTTCTCTCTTTCTCTTTTACGTAATCCATAGAAGCCGCGGAAATGGACATTGATTTGCGCCATCGCGGCATTTCGCGACTGTGCTTTAGCGCAGACGAGACAAACGAGGAGGAGGCGACTGTGGCGAGCGCGGTGTCGGTGCTCCTCGCCGACCACAATCAGATCCACCACGTGGACGGCTTAAGTGGCGTTTTTGTGAACCTTGTGGAGCTGCGGCTGTCGCACAACCAGCTCGGACGCGCCAGCACTCCGTACTACCGCGTCAACCACAGCGTGCTCACCAGCAGCAGCAGCGCCGATGGCACCTCCGGCGGCGTGTTCGACGGCTGCTGTGAAGGTGTGGCCTCGTGGATTCGTGCACTGCCGTCGACGCTGGAGGTGCTGGACGTGGCGTACAACCACCTGCACAGTTTTCTCGAGTGCAGCTGCGTGTGCGCCAACGCCGCGGCCGCCTTGCCGGTTTCACCGACTGCCGCCTCCTCTCTGGTAGTGCAGGACGCGCAGCTTGGTGTGCGAGCGCTCCGTCACTCCTGCCCTTTCGCCGTGCCACTCTTCTTCACCGCTGAGCGCTTTCCGCGTCTGCGTGAGCTGCACCTCTCACACAACGCCTTTGCCGTCAGCCTCCGCGAGAGCGACGAGATGCAAGGCTGCCTCGAGTCCTTTGGTGCGGTCTGCGCGCGTGGCAGCGCGGTGTTTCCTGCCAACGTGTCGCTGACTCTGTTGGATCTCTCGCACAATGAGGGCATCGCAGCTGTCAACGGCTTTCTTCTCTCACCTGTAAGCTCTTCTTCTGCGGGTGATGGGTCTGAGCAGCCGACCGTAAGCAACTCTGTCTGCACTGTCAACTTGGCGAACACTGCCGTGGAGGATCTGCAGGGCATCGCCGCCGTCGGCCTTTACTGCCCCTCTGCAAAGTGGGCGTTGCAGCTGCACCCGAGCCCGCTGTCGCGCAGCGTGTTGACGGCCTCCCCGCCGGTGCTGGTGGAGCTGCTGCACATGGTGGTGGCGGCGTTGGAGGCAACAAGCGAGACGGCGGCAGAGCTGTGCAGGCAACGTAGCAAGCCGGGTCGCGAGGCAGCGAGCGCAATGGATGTGTTTTATTCAGACGCGCAACTGGCAGAGTTGGAGAAGGCGGTGAGGGCCGAGGTGATGCGCAGTGCACCGCACATGGCAGACGCGTGCAGTTGGAGCGAGCACTGGGTGGCGGTCTTGGCCTACGTCTGTCTTCTTCACCAAGTCGTCCCGTTGTTGGAGACGGTGGACGGTGCGCTGCCGGTGTCGTGGTGCGAGGAGGCGCTGGTCGATGCTCTGCGAGAGCTGCTCGCAGCGGAGTCGAAGTCGCTCCAGCTGCCCGCATCACGGCTGCCGCTGCCGGTGGGGGCACCGCCGCTGCACCCTACGCCGGATCCGCCGTCAGCGGCGGAGACCTCGCGGAGCCCACCACCCCCGGTGCCACCGCGCGGGTTGGGCGGTGCCGCAAATGCAGTTGCGCCGGAGCTACGCTCACGTGTGGTGGTGCACGGCGCAGCCACCGAGGCAGCCGCGACGGACAACCATCCCGACGGCGGCTACGGCAAGAGTGACGGAGCGACGGCAGCTTCGTTTGACGGGCTGGTGGCGCGTCCTGGGCGGTTCCAAGCAGCGCTGGCGGCACTGCGTCCCAGCAGGTCGGCGTCCGCCACCCCCGCCACGACGCGCACCTCGTCAGCGCACTCGGCGGCCTCGGCGTCACTGCGCTCTTCTGCTGAGGAGGCCGTAGCACCGCCGCAGGACGGCGACGACGCAGACTTTTTCACGCCGTCCGGCTTATCAGCGGAGGAGACGGTTGCCTATGAAGCTCTGTGCCGGGAAGCGGCGGACTTGCAGGCGGCCGTGCTGGCCAGCAACGAGCGGTGCCGCGACTTCCGCAGCCAGACGGACGCGCTGCGCGAGCAGCTCACGCAGGACCGCACCCTCGTCGCGGACCAGTTGAGCGAAATTACGCGTCTGCGTCAGGAGAAGGTGCGCTTAGAGCAGAGCCTCGACCGGCAGAGACGACGCCTCGAGAAGCGGCAGAAGGAGGTGGCCTACGGCGTCAGCGCCATCCAGTCGCAGGAGGCGGCCGCCCGCGAGAAGGCGGCGATGGCGCGCATCGCAGCGCGGGAAAAGGAGGTGGCGCGGCGGGAGAAGAAGCTGCGGCAGCAGGCGGCGCGTGGCGGGGCATTGGCAGTGGAGTTCCACAGCAGCGGCCCAGCCGGTCAACGCAAGAAGCTGCGGAGTGAGGTGCTGCGGGAGGCGGCGGTGCGGAAGCGGCGAGCGGAGCAGGAGAACAAGGACCCGCTCGCCTACACGCCTGCCCCTTTCAAATCTGAGGCTCGCCGCGCCACTCCGCGGACGTCGCCGGACCAGAGGGGGACGGTGCCGGTGTCGGTGGATGCAGCGACGAGTGCGGCAGCAGCGGCCGCGACGGATGAAGAGAGAGCCTACTTCGAACTCTACGGCGCACTCACCGCACCAGGGATGCAGGAGGTGGCGGATCACTACGTGGCCCACCTCCCACCACCGCAGCAACAGCAGCTACGCGAGGCCTCCACCCACCTGCCTTCCAGCGGCAGTCGGGACAGGGCGGGGTCGCAGCAGCGCAGCCGCGGGTCGTCGGCGCAGCGCCGTGCCCCGTCGCCGGCTAGCGGCAGCCCTTGGAGCAGCGACACCGCACACGCGGCACTGACTGAGAGTCGGACGGTGACCTCACCAGATGGCGGCAAAGACCTGAGCACGCTGTCGCTGTCGGAGCTGCTCGACGCGGCGGCGGCGATACGGCAGAAGCAGCTGGCGCTGCAGCAGCTGCACCAGCAGTGGCGGCAACCCCTGCAGCCACCACCGCAGTCACCCGCAGCGCACCTCGATCCGTCGCCAGGGGAGAGCACCCGCAGTGCGCGTGAGACCGCAAAAGGCTCGGCGGCTATTCCGTCTAGCGGCGCTGCTGGCGACGCACTGCACGACACTCGCAACGCCTCTCCTCCCCCGCCCGCTGAGGGTGGAGGCGCGTGGGTGGACGGTGCATCCACCGACGCGGATGGCGGTGCGCGCAAAGTGGCGCACGGCAACTCGCCCTTCCGCTCTGTCCTGGCGGAGGCACCGCAGCCGAGCACCGCGCAGCAACTCTTCGACATGGTGCTGGCACAGCGTAGCAGCAGCGGTGCCCGGACCCAAGAGAGGGACAGTGGGAACAAGGGTGGCGGGGAGCAGGCGGTGCCGCCAACGCGCTCGCCGTTCTCTGTCCAAAAACAACGGACCACGATGGACAGTCCTGGCAGTACCGCCGATGACACCTGCGACACACCAAAGAACCTCACCACGGAACGTCCGCAGATTAATCGTGCGCTGTTCCGTTGACGACGGGTGCGTGCTGACACCAGCGAGAATGGAATTCCTTGCGCTTTTTTTTGTTGTTGTTGACCGGCTACTGCTACACTTTCCGCATTTTTTTTCCTACACTACTCTTACATTTGAAACGCGGATCAATTCATAGAATGGAATGGCATAGATGTGTATCGTACGAGAACGCAAAAGAGATTGCGGCACGGTGCAGCTGCCTCATTGTTCTTTTAAGGAGCATCGGTAGCGAGTGCTATGTGCGACTACTTTTTTCTGCTTGGCCTATTGCAGGTGTCTGTTGCTGTGTGTTTGTCAAGCTGCATGGCTTCTGTTGCAAGCGTGTGTGTGCGTGTGTTCTTGTTCGACCTGAAGCTTGAGTTTTTTTTTTCACCATGCAGTGCTGCGTAAATCTGTCTTTGCAAAAAACAGATTGTTTCTCGGGTCTCTGTTGCACTGGAGGCGCAGAGGTTTCCCTTTCTCTCCTTAGGCTATACCGCAGCGTTTTGCATCGTGGAGAGCATGCAACAATCATGCTCGCACTTTTAGAGTTCTGCGATGCGGCAAAGCCCTTCCCGAAGTTGCTTTACGCGTTTGTATGCAACTCTGTCCTTACGCGTTCACAGCTCTCCCTCTCTTATTTTTCTTCTTCCACGGTTTCTGTTTTGTCTCTGCGCTTTCTCTTGCTGTTTTTCTTTGCACTTTATGCTGTCTTAACGACACTATCGCACACGTTTTTTTTTTAAATTATTTTCTCTTTGTGCTGCTCCCCACTCTTATCACGAACGCACACGTCTCTAACAAGATTTAGAATAACTCGGCCACCTTTCTTTTTCCCGTGCCACCCGCTCTCTCTCTTTCCAAGCCCTCTCGCTTTAGTCTGTACCTCTTTCTATTCTTTTTCCCTTTTCTTCTCGTATTCACTACACCGACCAGACCAAAAATGTACAACAACGACCACAAGGCCACCGTCAAGAACGCCGACATGCCGGAGGACATGCAGGCGGACGCGATTGAGGTGACGCTGCAGGCGATGGAGAAGTTCAACATTGAGAAGGATATCGCCGCCTATATCAAGAAGGAGTTCGACAAGAAGTACCAGCCCACGTGGCACTGCATCGTCGGCCGCAACTTTGGCAGCTTCGTGACGCACGACACTCACTGCTTCCTGTACTTCTACCTCGGTCAGGTTGCCGTGCTGCTTTTCAAGTGCGGTTAAAAAAGAGAAACCACGACTTTAAAGAGCGAGGCAGAGGGAATGCTCACACCAGATTGCCCCGTCTTTTTTTTTCCCTTTGCCGTATTCGCTCCGTAGAACCTTGTCGGTTTTTCCGTTTTCTATCCTCCTCTTTTTGTTGGAATCATGTGTGTCGTGCATGTGTGAGATGGAGCCTCGCTTTCACTTCCTCCAATGTCGCGATTGCCGAGTGAACGGAGACCGAAGCTTTCGCTCTTTGTTTTCTCTTTCCCAGAAAGCGCGAAGCTGATGGAGCTGGCGCATGGATAGACAGCAACAGAATGAAAAGAAAAAAAAGATGACATCCACGCACCACAACGAAGAACGCTGATGCGTGCCGCTATCTCTCATGTGGCGCGGAGACGGTGCGCTTGTTCGCTTTTCTTTTCACTGTTCTTTTTTCCCTTTTCTGTCACAGCTTTCAGCGAGCGAATCCGACACTAATTGTGTGGTGATTGCGGCTCTAATTGTGTTGGCATGTACTTTTAGGTGCTCGTAGGTTCAGTGAATCCGCACGCTACGGTGCATTTATAGCTTTACTGTCTTTTTGTTTTTGTTTATTTATTTATTGTTTTTCTGTACGAAAAGATAAAAAATATGTATGTATGTTTTTCCCGAAATGTGTTCTTCTTTGTTTCTCGCATGAACAGAATGATAATGAAGGAGGGAAGATCTCAAAACCTGTGAAGGGTGTCAGGGAGCAAAGCTGTCTTGTGGCGTGGCGTTGTTGCTCTCAGATGGTGAAGATGGTCTTGCTGTGCCAAGGCCGATAGATTCATAGCCATCTCTTGACTCCGCAGGCACCCGTCAAGGCAAAGTCACATTGACTGTTGCTTTTATGGTTGGTTCGCTTTCTCGCGGTTTTGTTTTCGGGTTTCTTTGATAGGATGTTCTGATTCTTGTTGAAAGCAAATCAAAAGAAACTCCGCACACGCACACACACATCGGCACACATCTTGTCGCCTTCCCGCGTATCTAGTATCTGGCCTCGTAGTAAACACGTTTTGACAGGTGCTCGCGGAGAGTGTTGCTGGAGCCAAACAAGCGGTGTTCTTCCTTTTTTCTACTGGAAGCTGTCTGGATAGGACCTCCGTTTCTCTCCGCCTTGCTGTGGTTTCCTTTCTCAAAAGAGAACTATTGAGTTGAGAAGCCACAATAAAAAACAACGTTAAGCAAATCTGTGTTCCAGCTAAGCGGTTTAGTGTCCGCTCGCAAATTCTGCCTTGGCTGTCCGGCTGCTCACAATGCGCGCGCGCTCTCTCACTTTCTCACTGCCACATTTCTTTCCCCCACTTTTTTCTTCATACGTCGAGCTTTTCCCCCTTTTGTGCGTTGGTTTGCAAAACACCGTGTCACTTTTCGTCTTAGATTTGAAGAAGATAGTCCATCTCAAAAGGTGCATCAACGTTGCGCTTTGGCTGGTCTCTCATTTTTTTTCTTCTCTTCCTCTATACACTAAGAGGCACACGGCTACTCCGTACAGTACAACATATTGTTGGTGGTATCTCTTTGTCTTACCTCCTGCTCCAAAACACCGAATCGTACAACGGCTTTTTGTTTCACTGATTAGCGCAAAACGCAGACAACCCACCAGAAAGCGCTGCAATTCTCAGCTTAGCTTGTTTGCTTTTGCTTCTTGCCACCTTTCACTTTTGCGCTCAAAAAAAAAAGGAAAGCAACAACAGCCTCTCCTTTTCCCTTTCCTTTTTACACATATACTCAGCAGCGATACGAGGACGCAGCTGTGCAAAAAAAAAAAAAGTGTTATTGCCGGCACACAATTGCGTTTCTGAAAAAACCTGCGTCGTTTTTTTTTTGTCGCCTCGCTGCTTCTCATTTTTTTTGTTTGTTTGCTGTGATTGTTTGCACGCTTTTGTTTTCTATCGTCACCCACTTTTCGTACCAGCCATGTCGACGTTTTCGTGCCAATGCCAGAACTATCGCGGCAACCTGGTGGTGACGGAGAAGGATTTCTACTTCACCTCCTCCCTCTTCCGCATCGAGCTCGAGTGGAGCAACGTGAAGCGCATCCGCCTTGAAACGCAGCAGGTGAAGGGTATCCCCACGAGTGTGCTGACGGTGGTCCTGCAACACAACGAGGCCATCCGCCTGCAGGACACCAACAACTCCAGCCAGCGGAAGCGCGGGTCGGCGTCGCGCAAGTACTTCTTCTACGGCTTCCAGGACCTGCTAGGGACGGAGGAGCTGGTGAAACACTACTTGGAGCAGTACCGTGCCGCGGAGAAGACGCGGGAGAAGGAGGGCCGTGATGAGACGGACAAAGGTTCGTCCAGCACGACAAAGCGACCGGATAGGGCAACCGAGAAGGCAACCGAGAAGGCAGCGGAGAAGGCGACGGAAAAGGACGAAGTCAGCTCCTCGGAGCCGGAAGCCTTGAAGGAGGACAGCCTGAACGCGTCCCGCGTGGCCGTCCCGCGGCGGCCGGAGTCGGAGCCGTCGCGCACCGTCGCACCGCTGTCGTTCAGCGGCCGCCGCGCTACCGCCTCCACCGTCTCGCGGCCGAAGATACCGGCGAAGCTGCTCACTGCTGCCCCGTCATCTCCCGAGGAGGCGCAGCGCAGCCGCATGACGGCCATCCTCGCAAAGGTGTACCGCCACGTCGCGGTCTTCCTCGTGCTGATCATGCTGTTTGTCCTGAGCCGCTACTACTCCCGTGTGGTAAGCGTGTCGGATGGCCGCCACGCCACACAGGCAGCAGAAAAGCTGCTGCGCGACATCGACGCACTGGCAGGCGCCACCGCGGAGCTGGAGGCGTACGACAACCAAGAGTCGTTGTGGCGCTACAACAGGGGCCGGAAGCGGCTGGCGGAGCTGAGTCACGGCTACACGCAGCAGCTCGAGGAGACGGCGGTGGAGTTGATGGAGCGCTACGTGGCGATCCAGGCGAAGATGGCGACACTGCGAGGGCAGCGGGCAGCACGCGTAGCGCGGGCGCTGCAGAGCGGCGTGATACCACCGCCTCCACCAACCACCATGTCGTCCGAGTTTAGCACGCCAAAGAAGGCCGCGGCGGCTGGCGTACAGCTCGCCACCGTTGGAAAAGGATCCGCGAAGGGCTCTGCCGACGCCGCAGCTGCGGTGGACGAGGGCACCTGCTCACTGGCTGGGCAGTGTAAGAAGAAGGTCGTGACAAAGGCGAAGGCCGCCGCTGCTGCCGCCGCTGCGTCCATACAGCAGCGGAAAAAGAAGATGTCGCTGTCGAAACTGCTCGATGATGTGCAGCGGTGGGTGCGCCGGGGCAGGACGGCGTGGGCATTTGTGGCGCGGCTGACGAACGCCGCCAACGCGGACTCGCCAACGCTGCGGCCCACCACGGCGTCGTCGTCGTCCCTCGCGCAGTCAACGAGCTCGCTGGACTCGCGTTGGGTGGTCTACAGCGAGGAGCTCGGCGACAACTTCCACCTGACGGAGTGGGTGGCCGCCGCGGAAGACGAGGACCGGCACAAGTGCATGAGTCTCGCGAAGGAGCTGCTCGACACGGTGGAGCTGACGGAGCGCGTCTTCGCCACCTTCACGAGCGTCTTTCTCGTCGACCGCTACCGCCAGCTCGTCTCCGGCGAGGAGCGCGGCTCCTTCTGGCTGCAGCCGCCCCAGGCACTCCGTACCATCACGAACGGGCGGAAGGCGGCGGAGAAGAAGGCGTTTTCCGGCGATGCAATGGCACGCATGGCGATGCTGCGCCGCTTTGTCGCCAGCGTCGTGCACAACGAACCCCTCCTGTCCAACCAGGCCCACCGCCGTGCTGCTGCCTTGCAGGCGGCGGCGGCGGTGGTGCGGTACCGGCAGGAGGAGGTAGCGCTGCTGCGGACCCGCAATCGCGGACACACCGACAACACCACGGTGCTGTGGCGCATCCTGAGCGACATGGTGGTGGGGCCGACGACGCAGCCGCTGCAGGGCAACACCGCCGTCCCCGAGGCGGCGACGTTCCTGCGCAACTCCATCGAGGAACTGCGTTTTTGGCACACGCACGACTCGGCGTGGCGGGAGCACGTCCTCACCTTCTTTACACCAGAGGAGCAGGCGGAGATTCGCAGCACCTTCAGCGTTGTCGCCGCGGAGGCCGAGTCGGAGCGCAGTCTTGTGGATGTGAGCACGCGTCCCGGTGCGCTGCACTGGCACAACCTGCCCCTCTTCCGCGGCCTCCTCTGCTTTGAGAAAATCCCCGTGTTGCAAGAAAGCGCCGGGGCTGCGGCCGCAGCCGACGCCGCCACAGATGACCACGACGAAGATGAAGACAGCGAGGGCAGCAGCGGTGACGCCAACGCGGGAGGCGCGGATTCAAAGCGGCCATCATCGGCGAAGCCGCAGATAGCACACGACGTCATCGTGCTGCCGCCACCGACGGCCAGCAGTGACAGCAACTCCGACGATGACACCGCGGACGTTGACGACGAAGACGTTGAGGAGGAGAAAGCGGAGGCGTCTGCGACGACGCCGGCGCCGTCGCCAGGGCAGGGCGCCGCGAGAGGCACCACAACTCTGCCGGTGGAGAACAGCGACTTGTGGAAGGATGTGAAGCTGCGTTGGATGGCGGACCTGGAGGCCTTTCGACTTAGCTTTGATCCGCAGCTGCAGGGCCGCACGGCGCGCGGTGCACGCTCCTACCGCCTCGACGTGGAGGACCGTAGCGTGGTGGCCGACGCTGCCGAGGTGCGCCGACACCTCTTCAGCCTGCTAACCCTCATTAACGAGAACTACGTGCGTTACATGATGCCGAACGTGGTGCAACGCCTTGGCAGCTTCCTGCGCCGCCTTCTCCCACCCTACTCCACCTCCCGCAGCGGCAGTGACGTTTATGTGACCGCGGTGCAAGGCTGGGGCACACAGGACCCGGCGGTGCAGTTGGCGGCGGCGCAGGTCACCGGGCTGGCACCGGGCACGACGCATGACGTGTCGGGGTCGTTGCTGTACCTCGTCCTGCAGCCCCCGCCACTGCTGCAGACGAGCGCGGTGTCGGCGCGCAAAACGACGGCGGCCGCGACGGTGCTGATCCTCTTTGCGATCGTTCTTGCGGTGCTGCACTTCATGCAGTAACGAGAGAGAGAGAGAGAGCTGCACTTCTCTACCAAAAAAAATTATAGAATGAAGGACGCAGCAGTACGCTAAACCCCTTGCCGTTCAAGTTACCTTTCTTTTGCCAAAGAAACAGAAAACACAAATCAACTACAAACGCTTATCTTCCCTTTGACGCTTTGAATCCAGTAGCAGCCGTTTTGCTGCACGATCACGGTGAGCTTTTATAAACAGCTTTCCCTTTCCACTTTTTCATTTTTTGGTGTGTACCAATGTCTTGCTTTTCTATGCTGCTTAGCACGTTCAAAGAAGATCAAAAAAGAAAGTTATTCTGACACTGCCAGTTTCTGTGAAAGAGAGACCACACGGTAAAAAAGCTCAGTGTTTTACCGTTTGTGCTGCTAATGTCACGCTTTCTGCAGCTGGAGCTGGAGGCAGCGAAATGAAGTTTGCTGACGTCCTTGCTTACCTCACACGGAATAGGACGCAAAGATGTGAAAGGTGACTTCAAAAAAAAAAAACAACTCGTTGTTTCGACTTAGAAATGTGCTTCTATTCCAAGGTACTATCACTCACTCGTCTCTTTCGCGTCACGACTCTTCGTTGCTGCAATCAAACACCGAATTCAAATTGAATAGCCAAAACATACACATAAATTGGAAAAGTGAAAAAAAGACCGACGTCCACTATCTCACGTCGCTTATTCGTCTTCACATAAACTTATACATAAACAAAAAGAACTTATAGATCTAACCTATTCTAATTCCTTTGCTGCAGGTCGCAGAGCCGCTTTCCAGTTTAGCAGCTTCCACACTTTATTCAATTGTGTGTTTCTGAACGCCTTTTCTTTCGGGTGTGTTGCTTTCTCTCTATCTCTCACGACGATTCCTTCAGTCATGTCCATCCCGCTGGAGAACTGGGGACAGCTGAAGCTGTCGACGGCCAAGTCAGAAGTGAAGGCTGAAAACGCGGCTGACAGCGCGAAGGGCGACGCGGTGGTAGAGCTGCTGGCTCTGCCGAAGGGGAAAGCGAAGGACAACGCCACCTACGTGCCGCAGCCGATCCTGCGCATCCCAGTCTCCGCCATCGCCAGTGCATCGGGCACGACGAAGAACGACGTGAGCCTCGCCATGCGGCCCACCGCTGCGGCGGCAGCCGGTGCGGCGGGTGACCTTGAGTTGACGTCCATCCGCTTTGCCGTGCCGAACGTGTGCGTCGGCTACGACCAGACGGAGGAGGCCGGCAAGGTCATTCTACAAGACATCCAGAACAGCATGCTGCAGTACCAGGAGCAGTTCCTGCAGTCGCACGGCAGCGGTTCGCAGGGCGGCAAGCTCCTCGCCCTCGCTGCGATGGGCAGCGGGCAGGCCAAGCACGCGGACGAGACCGTTGTGGCGACCTTCGACGACGTCCTCCTCTCTTACCCCTCGGGGAAGTACAAGATGGTCATCTCGAACTACAACGTGGTGCTAGAGGCGAAGAAGAAAGGTCCTTCGAGCGGCCTCGTGTCGTTTCCGTTGTCGGACATCAACAACCTCTTCCTCTGCGATGTGCCGGTGTACTTCTCCGCCTCGGAGAAGCAGGACTTCAGCAACGGCCCGCAGTACGTCGTGGTGATTCTGAAGAACCCGCTGAAGGTGCGCACGGCGACGTACAACCACGTCGTCATCTCCTGCCCGGCGGGGCTGGCGCTGGACGAGGAACACCCGTGGCGGTGCGAGCTGAAGACGCAGGAGGAAATCAACAAGGTGCTGCAGCTGCCGGATGTGCTGCCGGACGGGGAGAGCCCGGCGCTGGTGCCCATGATGAGCGGCCGCGTCAGCGAGATCCTCGTTCGTGCCTTCAAAGCCATCGCAAAGGTGCCCGCCTACGGTGGGCTGAACAAGGAGTACACGACGGTGCTCACGGCCCACGAGCAGTCGTCGATGCGGTGCCTCTTCCACGCCGGCGAGGGCTTGCTGTACATCGTGAAAACCGGCTTCCTCTTTCTGCACCGCCCCGCCACGCGCATCCTCTTCTCCGATGTTGCGCGGGTGGAGATGAACGAGTCGGAGAGCGGGCAGGCGACGTTCCAGCTGACGGTGTACGCGAATGGGGTGAAGGGTGAGGAGAAGTTTGTGTTTTCTTCCATCGCCAAGGAGGAGAAGGCCGGCCTGCTGGCTTACCTCGCGAAGAAGGTGAAAGTGGTGCGCATCGGCGTGGAGGCGGAGGATGAGGACGAGGAGGACGATGAGGAAGAGGACGACGATGATGATGACGACGACAGCGTTGCTGACGCGGCGAGCGACAGTGACAGCGATGATGAGGACGAAGGCAGCGAAGACGACGACTCTGACGACGACGGCGCTCGCAAGCGTCGCCGCGCTGAGAAGAAGGTGGCGAAGGAGAAGGGCGAGAAGCGGGAGAAGAAGGAGAAGAAGCACAAGAAAGATAAGAAGCACAAGAAGGACAAGAAACACAAAAAGGATAAGAAACATAAGAAGGACAAGCACGAGAAGAAGGACGAGTAGACAGCTGGTTCTGTCCTTCTCTCGTCCACTGCACGCGCAAATAAAGATGCGCCTTCAATGCGTTTGTTCTCGTGTGTAAGTGTGTCGAATTCAAATACAGACACTGCCGTCTTTTTCTTCTCGTTTTGAGTGGAGTAGTTGTGAAGCGCACCGTGTGCGTGAGTTTCTATTTAACTCCTGTTTCTTTAAGTGAGAAATCGAGGAGTATCGGGTTTCATAGAACAACAAAAAAGAAGAAGACCTGAGCATTCTGGACGCCAAACTTGAACACAGGTTGTGATATCCTACTTCTGTTTGTCGCGCGTTCGTGTCAGAGTTGTGAAAGAGTACTGATAGTAACATATGGAAGCCGTTGTTGTCTCCACCGAGTTTTCTGCCGTCGTTGAAGGTGTGACGTTGATTTACTTTCAGCTCTCTCCCAGCTTGACTGCAATGGCGTGAAAGGCGGGCCTAAACGTGATTTTGTAATAAGGTATGGTTTTGAATTCTTACTCTGTTGCTCTCGTACGTCTGCTCTCTTTCTCTTGCACTCGACACGCCGTCGTCAAAGGAAATTGGCCGTTTCAAACACATTCATTAGAGCTGCGTTCTCATTTACCCTCATTGACAGTCGAGTTGTCTCCAGTCTCGTTGCACGCGTTGTGCGGAAAAAACAGCATACTTGACAACTATCGGCAGTGGCTTTCGTTTTGTACCTGTATGTTTTTTTTTTTGTTTTAGTGCGCTGTCGTTTATACTTTTTTTTCTCCACTGCTCCTCCGCATCCAAATCTTTGCACAGCGGAAAGGCTATCGCCTTCGCCTTTACCACCACACAAAACAACAACAACAACAAAAAAAAAAAACAAGCACACTTTTCTCCTTCTCCATAATAACTAAAGCGCTGTCCATGAAAGGAAAGCGTTTCGCCACCCCTACTGGCGACCCGTCCATGCGGGTAGCAGCCGGCTACGCACAGCCGCACAGCTTCTCCACGCCGTCCGCTGGCCGGTGGCGCAGCCCGGGTGGTGTGCCGGAGCGGCCGCCAAAGGAGGAGGCAGCAGCGAGGCCGTCGTTGCTCCGCTCCCACCCCCGCCCCTCAGCCGGTCCACGCGTAACGTCCATGACGCCGACACCGGAGCGGCAACGGCGCGTGGTGCTGAGCCACAGCACCCAGGGCAGCGTCCCTGGCGCGTCCGTGCACCACATGCTGACGGAGCTGGTGGATCTCAGCCACAGCATTGCGGCCCTGCTGGAGCAGGACGGCGGTCTCTCTCCTACGCCACCCGCCTTGGCTTCCTCTGCGCGGCAGCAGGAGGCGGGTCTGAAGACGCAGGAGATTGAGCGCATCGTGCATCGCGTCGAGGCACACTTCGTGGACAAGATCCAGACCTTGGAGGCGACCAACGCCACCCTAAAGGACGAAATCCGCCAGCTGCGCGATGCCCTGGCGCACGCACAGGCGCGCGGGGAGCACCCACGGAGCACTGCCGCCGCTGCCTCGCACGACGTGCGGGGAGGCTTGAAGGAGGAAATCGAGGCCCTCGACGCACTCGACAAGGCGTGGACGGGCGAGGACAACGGCACGGCGGCGCTGAGCGAGGCGGAGCAGCTGCGGCGAGTGCTGCTGGCCGAGAAGCGGCAGCGGCTGCGAGTGGAGGAGCAGACGCAGTCGCTAACGGAGCAGCACGCCAAGGTGGTCGGCACGCTGGAGCGGCGGCTGAAGAAACAGGAGGATCAGCTCTACGACCTCATCGCCGCCATCGACCGCGGCTACTCCGGGGCACCGGCCAGTCCGACTCGCAGTGCCGAGCGGGGGTCGTCGCACCGCCTCCCCACGCCGCGCCACCTGCTGCGCCAGCAGATCGCCCAGCACCAACAGACGCAGAGGGCCTTGCAGGAGTACAAGGAGAACCTGCGCTACGAGTCGCCGTCGCCGACGCAGAGCGACGACGTGGCAGCGATGGCGGAACTCGGCCTCGACGACGTCCGCCGCACGTTGGAGTCGATTCGGTCCAGCAAGCCGCAGACGGTGAAGGAACAAACGCAGGCGAAGCCGGACGCCTCGCTGGGGAGTGCGGCTGCGGCGCCGTCTGCCCCGCGATATGATGAGCCGGAGATTGTGTACACCTCTGTCAGCGCGACGAAGGCAGCAGCCCCAACTCCACCGCCGCCGGTATTGCCACAGCAGCAACTGCAACATGACCAACCGCCTCAGCGACCAGGGGTGACGTCGTCGCACGAGGTGGACGAAATCACCAGCTTCCTCGACAACATTACGAAAGAGCTGGAGAGCCTCGATGCCGCGTGAGATGCTACACGCCTTTGCATTGCGCGGTGGCGAGCTCGCCTGCCACTTTGGATCTTTTTTTTTTTTACCGTGTCACGTCAGTTCTCTTCTTTTTCTGTGTACAGCTTTTGCATTTCTTTCCATAATGCAATCAAACACATAAAAGCCAGAAAAGCACGCCAGCACGCTACATACACGTGTTTCAGGAGTCTATACAACCTCATCCTCTCATGTTAACGGTACAGGATCTTTCCGCCGTGTTTCTGCTTTGACCATGTGAGGAAAAAAGGCGTTGATAGAGTTCAGTGGTATCGCAGGTGGATAGCTGCTGTGCGGCTGTCGTTGCTTTTGGAGTTTTTGCCTTTCCTCCCACCCCTCTTTCTATTGGCCATCTGTGCCGTCACTAAACAGATGGTGTGAATGGATCAGCGCTGACGCCACGCCCGAATCGGTGTGTTCACTTCTCCCCCGTTTCTTCTCCTTCTCCTTCTTCTCTTTTTTTTTTCTCTTTTCTTCGCCGTTGCATGTGTCTGTCGATATCCGCTTCCTCTCCTGTCTTTTGCGAAAGCTACGTCTCACAGAGAAGAAAAATAGAGAAAACGATTACCCCAGTGCAAAGAACCAGTTGATAACCTGCACCACCCCAGCACATTCTTTTATTCACACCACTCAACTTTCGGTAGCACAGAAGTCCAATGTACGCCGTCAGCATTTCCCTCGGTGCGTCGAGCAGCTACGTCGCGGTGGCCCCTGTGAGCACCGCCAGCGGTGCCGGCCCGACGGATGTGCCGCCCATTAAGGTCATCGCAAACTCAAGCGGGCACCGCAACACACCGGTGGTGGCGAGTCTGATGGAGCAGGAGGTGCTCTTTGCCGACAACGCACTGCACCAGTACGCGCGGCAGCCGCAGAAGGTGGTGCCGTATCTCTTCAGCTTTGCTGCCGCGGCCGCCTCCATCGCGGACACGCACCACACCGCTGACGCCGACGCCGACGCCGAGGAGCCGACGTCGGACCTCCTGCAGGTGGTGGAGGCGGCGGTGCGGCAGAAGTACAAGGGCCACTGCCGCATGACCATGTCCACCACCGGGACACGGCGTATGGGCTTCGAGTACACGGCGGAGGTCAACGACGAACCGGTGGATCGCTTCATCTCCGCCGAGGACCTCTTCATCCGCTTCCTCAACTACGTGAAGGAGCATTCGATTGACGGGGCGTGCGGACTGGCGACCACCGGCGGCTCCCCCACCACCGACGCGGCCGCCAGCGCGACTAAGATCTTCCTCACACTGGTGGTGCCGCGCTACGCCTTCCCGGAGGCGGCGGACAGCAGCCACACGGGCCACCGCAGCAGCACCGTGGAGTGGCTGAAGGAGGCGGTGCAGGCCTCCCACCTCGGCGCCGTCGTGACAAACACCGCCGTCATGTTCAGCGACGAGGCGGCCGTGGCGGCGTACGACGGCGCCGCGGTGGAGCGTCGCATCCCGCGCTTCCTTGGCACCGCCACGCAGAACATGTTGGTGGTGGACTGGGGTGTGCACAGCCTCAGCCTGTCCCTGCTGTGCTCGCGCGGTGGCGTGCTGGTCTGCCCGCCGCGGCAGCACAACGTGCCGTACCGGTGCTTCACAAAGGGCAGCGGGGCCGGCAGTGACGGCTACTTCGGCGAGGGGCGGTGCAGCGGCGGCGACGCGCTCGACTTGGCGCTGGCGGAGCGCGTGGCGGCGCAGTACATCACGCAGCAGCGCCGTCTCTTCACCAGCACGGTGCGCAACTTCAATCCCCTCATGCGGCTCAACCAGACGCTGCCGGCGATGGGCTCCGCCGAGCACCCGGCGACGCAGCTGATTCAGGAGGCCATCCCAGCGCGTGCGATGCGCCGCCTGGCGCTGCTGATGGCGGAGAAGAAGGTGTCGCTCAACACAAACCCGCAGGCCGCGTCGGTGTCGGTGGAGGTGGAGGCCTTCTACGAGGGCATGGACCTGATGGACAACCAGACGCTCAGCAAGAACAAGCTGGACAACGCCATCCGCAGTGAGTGGGGTTTGGTGGACATGTTTAACAAAGCTGTGCGCGCCTTTGCGGAGGCGTACAAGGAGACGTGGACGGAGGGCTTCGTCGACGCCGTTCTCCTCGCCGGTGGCATGTGTCAGATGACGTCGCTCACAAAGCTGCTGGCGGCTGCCATCACCGCACCGGAGCAGCGCAGCCTCTTCAGCGCCAACGTCCGCGTGCTGGACTCCTCTGTGCTGGGCAACGGCGTGTGCGCTGACGAACTCTTCTGCGTTGGCGGGTGCCATCTGAGCTACCGAACCGCCGAGGCCTTCACGGCGCAGCGACTGGCGAAGGGGCGGCAGGTGCGCAAGAACGCAGGGAAGCTGCGCGCGGCAGTGGTGGCGCAGACGACCGAAGTCGCCACTAGCGTGTGGGAGGCCCTCACGAAGGACGATGACGACGACGACGAGGATGAGGACGAGGCGAGCGACGCGGCGTCGCAGAAGGCAACGGTGACGGAAGCGGCGCACACCGGCCTCTTCCTGACGAAGAACGTGTACGTCTACACCGGCGACGTGGCGCGGCTCACGCCGGCGGCGGTGCAGACGGTGCCTCGCGACGCACTGCAGGTGCTGCTGTCCCGCGCCGCGCCGCTGCCGAGCCGCGTGTGCATTCCGTGGACACCCGCGTCTGCCGGTGCAAAGGTGGTGCTGTACCTCTTCACGGACGCCGCAGAGTCAGCCTCTGCGGAAGGGGATGCGGTGGAGGTGCGTCCGGCTTACGCGAAGGGGTTGGTGCTGACAGCAGTGCCCGCACTGGATGGCAGCAGTCCCGCCGCTTTCGTCATCGCAGTGACAGCTCAGGCGAAGTGGAATGTGAACCTGGAGCGGGAGGTGCAGGTCAGCGTGCAGCTCGTGCGCGCGCAGACTGGCGAGGCCGCCACCGGCAGCCTCCCGACGGTGATCACCCCCGGCAACGTGTGCAGCACGACGGAGTTTGTCCTCCACTAAAAGATGCTGCGCTCCGTGCTGTTTTACACTGTTGTGAGTTGTTGGTTTCTGTGCGCCGCGCTGAAGAGGTCCGTCGCACGCAAAGTTAATTCGCCATGAGGAGGGTGTTGTCTTAATAAAAAAGGCAATGAAGGCCGGAGTGGAGGAAAAGAAGGAAACGGCGCACTCTTCTGTATTCAGTGCATTGCTCTTTCCGTCAAGAAGTGTGCAGCAGGTGGGTTTCTTTTCCCTCCTTCTCCTGAAAATTGACCTAACTGACTCGTTTAAGCATTTTTTTTTTTTAACTTCCTTTATTTAACCGTTACTGTACAGAACACTGGCGCGCTTATGCAATAACTATACCACACACACATAGATAAGAAAGAGAGAAATGAACGTGATGCCAAGCACGAGAGTTAGTAGAGTACAACACGCGTGCAATACGATGCATTGACTTGACCATCTTCAGAATAAAGTGACTACGGTCCTTGCCGTAGTGGAGAAGCGAAGACCATGCCGCGTGTAGATGACGCCGACAGTATTCGGAGTTGCCTGTCGAGCGGTAGCTTAGCCAAGAGAGTCGTGCCGCAAAGTTCAGGGTTTTCCGACCAGAGAGCTTGTTGTTTGCAGCGCGAGCGAACGCATTTTTCTGTTGTTGCTTTCTAGCAGTCCTGTCTTCTTTGCGCCGTTGTCCTTCTCTTTCTTATTCCTCCTCCTCCTTTTCTCGTTTTCATTTGATGTTGACTCAAGAAGAATAGTACAGGCTACACACACACTCTTTTTTTTTATACATACTTTACGCAGTAGCTGCTGAGCAAAGGCAAGTTTATTTTTTTTTTGATCTACCCGAACCATTGCGCCTTTCCTTTCAGCACACGAATTGCTTCGTTGACACACACCCTCTGCTTCTTTCCTTTTTTTTTTACCTGGCGCACGAACGATGTCAGCACCACAGCAGGATGCCGCGGCTGCTAAGCCAAAGCGCAGCGTGGCCAACTACACAGAGCCGCCGAAGAAGAACCAGTACCTGGTCAAGTTCTCGCGCTTCTACAGCACCAAGATTCCAATGGGCGTTCGCGAGTTTGTCTTGACGGGCCCGCTTCTGCTGATCACCTTTGCAATCGCGTACTACATCCCCTCACTCATTCCGGCGGAGCAGTTCACGCAAGGCCTCACGCCACACAAGCAGGACATGCGGGAGTACACGCTGGAGCCTTTCTACGACGCGCACGGCCAGTTGAAGGGCTACCGTCACATCAACAACAACCACGTCGTCGACAGTAGTAACACTGACCCGAAGAGCTCGTAAGCGTGCGAGACGTAACCCCTTCCATTTCTTGTTTTCGTTTCCTGTCAGCGCAGGAAAGCCAAGAAGTAGTCGTTGTTTTTGACATGCTCGCCTATCGCAACTCTGCTTTTACATTACTTTTTTTTTGTGTGTATACAGTGCTTTATTTGTGTTGTTTTTGGGTCTGGCGTTTTTATCCACAGAAAGTAAAGGCTCCAAAAAGTGAAGAGTAAAAGCGGAATGCAGCTGGCGTTTCGCAGCAGACATTGCCGCTCTTTCTGGTTCATGCTAGCAAAGAGAGTAGTACTGTGCGTGCAAGGAAGGCCTTTGTTGAGCGAAGCAAGGCAAGCTCTGTTGTTGAACCGATACACGCAAAGAGCCGGCCATATCTCCAGTTGCGCCTGAAGGGCACTACAGTTCCTTGTCCGCGGACCCAGCATCTCCATCTCTCTGCATCGAAAGGATCACTTCAACCTGCCGTCACCCTCTTTCACTTCTCTTGTTTCTCTCTCTCTCTCTCTCTCACTCTGTCCTTTTTTTAAACTGCATTTTGCTTCTTTTCGCTTTTCATTACGATGAACACAGATGCGGCTTTCTATTGACCTGGTGCGGCGCGCACCGCAGTTCACCAACACGCTGCTGCAGCGCGAGATCGACCTGCGCGGGCTGCGCATCTCCTCGCTCGACGAGCACGTTTTAATCCTGCTAGACAACAGCTTCGACGTGCTCAACCTGTCCTACAATGCACTGACCGCACTGGAGTACTTTCCGACCAAGAGCACGAGTGGTGGCAAAAACGTCAAGATGGACCGCGTGACGTCGCTCATCGCACACCGCAACGACATCCAACGCGTGAGTGTCGCGTCCTGCGTACTGGCCCTGCCCAACGTGCGGCACTTTGTCGCCGACCGCAACAAGTTCAGCGCGGTGCAGGATCTCTGTTTCCTCAAGCAGTGGAAGAAGCTGGAGGTACTTTCACTGGAGGAGAATCCGGTGTGGGCGGAGAACAGCAACAACTTCGATGAGGCCAAACTGCGCGCCTTCATTGTCTTTCTGTGCCCCCACCTCAAGCTGCTCAACTACCAGCGTGTCACCAAGGCGGACCGCGACAACGTGCAGGAGCACAAAAAGGAGTTTAAGGAGCTGATGGCGAGTTGGGAGGCGTCGCCATTCGGCCCCGCTGCTACGGCATCGTCCTCACTCACCGTGGACGGCAAGAAGCTGCGGAAGCGCGGACGCGAGGGTCGTGCTGCTGCCGCCGCGGCGGAGGCGTTGAACCCCACTCCTGTTGCGGCGGCCCCGGAGGCACAGGCGGTGGATGCGGCGGAGGAAGACGCCAGCGCTGCGGTTGCCGTTGCAGGGGAGAAGGCAGAGGACGGCGACGACGACGCCGCGCTGCAGACGCGTCTGGACCAGCTGGAGGAGCGCCTCTTGTCGGACGACGTGACGGCGGAGGAGATGGCGCAGCTGGAGGAGGAGATGACGGAGATCTCCACCAAGATGGCAGCCGCCCGCAAGCGCAAACGCCACTAGTGCGGCGACGACGTTTGTGCGAGCGTGCGGAAATGGCCATGGTGTGTTTAGTGTTTCCCGTGCCTTTTTTTTTTACTATCTGGCGTTGTTCTTGTTGTTGTGTGCGTTGTGTTCAATTCTGCGGAAGTAAAAATGGACTATTAGCAGTAAAAGGAACCAGAAAAGAGGGGATAGGGGCCGGTAGGTGGTCACAAAGAAAGGAAAACCCAAAACGCAAGTGAGACGCATGAAATCACCTCAGCGTTCACGCAGTTCATTCAGGAAAAGTTGCCACACATGTTGTGAATGTAGTCAAGAGTACTTCTCCTTCAAGTACGGCTAAATGTAGCAAAGAAAAGAATTCTTCACAACTTCCTTTCCTTTTTTTTTGGTGTTGGTACACGGCTCCCAATAGCTATATATCTCTCTCTCTCTCTTTTTCTTTTAACGCTAGCTCTTTGCCATCCGGGTGATACCGTTGCCGTACTCGAGATGCTTCGCTTCTCCCGCTTTACACGGTGCGCCGCGTCGACCACGAAGAAGTTCTCCTTCACGGAAAAGATGCAAAAGATGCAGGCCGACCCCCAGCACGCGCTGAGCGGCCGCGAGTACCAGTTTATGCGGGAACGTCTGGAAGAGTACCGCAACCTGCAGCAGACGTATGCGGTGAAGCAGACGGAGGTGGAGCGCGCGCGGAAGGCGGCCAACATGTGCGGCCTCGAGTTCACCGGCAAGGGACCTCGCAAGACTCCTTCGGCTCCGAAGGCGGAGTCGGCGTAGTGCCTTTTGTTTTTGCTCCTGTCATGTCCCGTCGTGTCACCGTGGGTCATGCGTTTTTGCTGTTCACAGTTTTCCTTTTTGTTTGGTCTTCTTGAGCACTTCTTGCTCTTTGTGCGCGCGGTGATTGCAGATACTGCATTTAAAGATTGTAAGTTTGCCTTCGAGCCTTTACCATCTTTTCTAAGAGTGTTGGTCAAGCATCCTATTTCAGGTTTTGGAAGCACACACATGGTCATGACCGCGCGTTAACTGATGAACGGCCACTCTTTTTTTTGGCTGTTGATCTTTTTTCGACCTTACGAGCACGCTCTCTCTCTGTATGCGTGCATGTGCAACCGGAGTGTTCCTTTTACGGACACTAGCCGATTCTGTAGCTTGTCTCTCGCTGCTGGTCGTCGTATTTCACTCCTCCCCTTCTCCACTGCCCCTATGTGCTGCCTCTCTTGCTGTCCTCCTTGCTGCTCTAGCATTGGTACTCCCTCGCTTTGCTTGTTGTCAGCGTCGCGCTTCATCACACGAGCACCCTTTTTTTTTCATTACGAGTCATGAACGGCGAGACTCGAGCGTCGCGCTCATCAATGCAGCGCACGGCCAGCGTGTCCCGCACCGCCCTCCAGTCTGCTGGGCTCTTCGCAGAGCCGCCTGTAGCGCTGCCCAACCTCGATGAGCTCCGCGCTGCGGATGTGCTGGTGCGGGCGTACTACAGCACCCTCGCCACACCTCCACCTCCGTCGGGCCCGTCACTGATTAGTCTTCGGTTGGACCCTGGGTCACCTCCGATGAGTGCGGAGGCGGGGGTGCACACACCCCGTGCCAGCCCGCACCTCCTCTCCTCCGTGTCCGCTGCTCCCACCCCTGCAGCCTCCCCCGCTGTTGCCGCAGCAGAAGCAAAGGTGGCTGGCGAGGTGATCGGGGCGGCCATCGCCCGGGACGTGGTGGAGGCGGCGGCACAGCTCTACACCTCTCGCCGCTTGGACGACTTGGTGGAGTCGTACACCGCCTGCGCCACCTGGGACGACGCACGCGATGTGGTGGCCGGTGCGTTTCTCCCGCAGGATTTGTGCGGCGATGGCCTGCGGCGCGGCAGCCCCGGCGACGCCTCGTCCGCTGCCCCGCCACCGTCCTCTCCGTCGATGGCCACGCCTGTGTTTATGCGCAGCGCCCTCGCCTTGGCCGGGGTGTCCACCCGCACTCCAACGTGCACCCTAACAGCGCAGTCGTCGTTGGTGCCACCGCTTCTGGGCACCTCGGCGCCGGTGCCGCGCGCCACACACGACACGGCGGGGCCGGTGCCGCCGGCCAGCGTGCCAATGGACGCCTTCGCGCGGTACGTCACGGTGGTGGAGGAGGCGCCGGCGCCGACGGTGGCCACAGCTGCCGGCCGTCCCGCCTCGCCGCGACGCGTGTCGACTGCCCAGCGCCGGCGGGGGAACGAACGAAAATCGAAGAATGTGGAGAGAAGCGCTACACCGACCGGTGCAGCAGCTGCAGCAGCAGCAGCAACGACAGCAGCGGCGGGGTCGGCGCTCTCGCCCTCGCCGCCCGTTGCCGTCAACGCACCCGGCAAGCGCAGCACACGTGCGGTGCAGAAGCGATCGCTGCAGCCCTCGCAGGCGTCCTCGCAGCAGGAGCCGGTGCTCAGCCGCGGCAAGACGCTCTGCAGCCCTGCCGCACAGACGGCGTCGGACGATCCCCTTACGCGAGCCCTGCGGCAGGGACTGCCTCCCACCGCCGCTGCCACCGGGGAAGCTGCGTCCTCTGGTGCGACCAAGGTGGAGCGCTCGCCTGCCCGCCCCCCCGCCGTCGTCGGCCTCTCGTCCTCGTCCTTTCCCTCCGTCATGGGAGCCAACGACGCGGCGAAGAAGGCGGCGAGCCGGCAGTCCCCACGTGGAACGGGTCAGGTGGTGGCAGTAGAGCAGGATCGCCTGTGGAGCACCGACCGCGGCGCCAAGTCGCTGCTGCGCGGTGGCGCTCGCAAGGACGGCGTGCGGTGCCGGGTGGTGCCCAGCGAGGAGGGCGGGGGCGGTGACGCGACGGCCGCGGCTGCGGCTACTGTGGTTGGTGAAGGCGACGGCACGGTTGCAGGTGCGGCAGCGGCGGAGAAGACAGAGAAGGATCGCCGCGCCGCCCGCCGCCCGCAGCCGAACACGGCGCGCAACGCGGCGACGTCGAAGACGAAGAAGGCCGGCGCGGTGGAGCGGGAGGCGTGGACGGCCTCCTTCTTCAACGCGACGGACGCTGCAGGGGAGACGTCGCTGCAGGAGCAGGTGCGGGTGGTGCCGTCGCCCGGCGTGACCGTCGTGGGTGGGACGCCGGCACAGACAGCGCGGCGTGGCAACAAAGGAGGCACTGCAGCGGGGGCGGTGGTGCACGGTGGCGACTTCGCGGTCCCAGCCGACCGCCTCGCGCTCTCCGCCTTCGAGGAGAAGCGATCCGGCGTGCGCAAGCCGAACGCGCCTGGCCGTGTCGCGAGCCCCGCCAAGCCCCGCCCCACGCAGGCATTTCGAACGATGTAGAGTGCTGAGAGCAGCGTTTTTGCTCTGTCTTTGGACGATCTTCTGGATCTGTTACAGGCGTTGCACTTTTTTTTTCTTCATTTTGATGTGCTTTACCCCCTGATGCAATGGTTTTATGTAAATACTTGTGAGGGCGGGAATTTTGCTTCTCAAATGTGTGCTTGAAACTGGCTGTTTTTCACCTGCGTGCACTCGTTGTTTTTTTTTTTCTCCTCTCGTTTGTTTCGGTGTGCGTTTCTCTTCCCTTCTTGATTCTTGTTTCTTTTTGTACATTTTTATCGATGTCAATACAGTGTGCTTTCGTGTCGCACAACCAGTGTCGTTTCGACGTTATTGAGAAGATGTTCGGACAAAAAAAGAAAAGAAGAAAAAGATACATCTGATCAACGGTTGCGGGTGCACCTTCTTTAGGAAGACACACACAAACAGTCATTTTGCATCGAGCAAAAGGAGAGTGTCCCATCGGTCAATGCGCTTGCGCGTGCGTTGATTTTCATCAATAAATATCGCTGCTTATTTTGTTTGTTTGTTTTCTTGTGTGTTATGAAAGGCTTTCAAATGAAGAGCCGTGCACTACGCGAAGTCATCCTTTCGTCAAAAGAAGGAAATGCCTTTGTCTCAGCAAACGGTACTATTTCGTGCACTCTGCGTGCGCGCAACTACAAAACAATGCCTCTGTCTCACTCACTCCTCCGCTCTCTCTCTCTCTCTCTCACTGCTGCTCCTGCGCACATTCTATGCATTCCGCATCGCCTCGCAAAACTCTCGCAGTTACGCAGAAAGGAGAAACAGAGAGTGCCCTGCACCAAACCGCAGCCCTCTCATTGTAGTGCCTTTTCCTTTCCCACCTGACAATCAGATTTGTCGTACACACTCTTTCTCCTCGCACCCCCCATCCCTTTCAACGCAACGGCGCGATGGTTCGTCGCAGCACGGCTGTACAAGGCGACAAGAAAAGCAGTCGCAAGGCGGCCAAGTCCGCCAAGCGCGGTGGCGACGATGAGGAGTACCAGCAGCCTGGGAAGCTGATGCTGAACAACCCTCTCATCCCTGCGGAGATGGACGAAGACATCGACGACGACCTCGCCTTCAACAGCGAGGATGAGCGCCTGTACGGGGAGTTCTTCTCCAACAAGTCCGCCGCGGAGCCGAAGCTGACGAAGAAGAAGACGAAGAAGACGCAGCGCAGGGCAGCGGACTCGGACTCCGACGACGACGATATGTTCGAAGGCGACTTGGCTGTAGCCGGCAAAGCCGAAAAGGGCAAAAAAGCAAAGAAAGGCAGCGTTAAAGGCAAAAGGTATTCGCGCAGCGAAGACGAGGACGATGAGTTGACGAACTACCACGAGGATGGCCAGAGTAGCAACGATGACGAGGACTACATCGACCTTAGCGACATGCTCGACAAGAGCCTTAAGGAGGAGAAGAAAAAGAAGAAGGCGAAGGCAAAAACCTCGTCGCGGGTTACGGAGTCCGGCGCGAAGGTGAGCAAGAAGCGACGCGCAACGCAGCTGACAGCGGAGCCGGAGTCCGTCTACGGCCTGGCGGACACCACCGAGGACGGCGGCGCAGGCTCGTACAACGATGCGATGCGGCGCATCATGCGTCAGAAGGAGCCCGCCACCGGCAGTGGCGACCTCGACGCGGTGAAGGGCCGCATTGAACAGTCGCTGCGCAACAAGCACAATCTCTTGACGGTGGACGCGGACGAGATGACGAAGGACCGCCTCACCCGCCGCGAGGTGCGCGCCATCGTGGACGAGGGCATGGAGCGCTACAAGCCCGTGCTGCGAGAGCTCGACTCGGCGAAACACATGCAATTCCCAATGCACCTGCCCGACAGCACTCCGGTGGCTTCTTCGGTGGGCGGCATCGTGGCGGCGGCAGACGCGCAGTTCCGCTCCGACCGCGCTGTGCCGGCAGCCCAGGCGAACTCCTCCGCGTACCGTCTCGGCACGAAGATGGACGCGCTGCTTTCGCAGGCCGGCCTGTCACGGCGCCGCGTGGGCGAGGCGGCCGACACGCCGAACTCCATCGGCACCTTCGTGAAGTTCGACGACGACGGGGAGCAGGCGGGCGGCGGGCAGCGTGACGGCGGCGAGAGCGGCGATGCCCCGACAACTGGCTACGTCGCCAAACTGAAGGCGATGTTGGCGTACGAGAACAGCCGTCGGAAGCGGCTCAACAAGATCAAGAGCAAGACGTACCGCCGCATCCTGCGAAAGGAGAAGGAGCGGGAGAAGGAGCGCCGGCAGAAAGCGTTCGAGCTGCTTCACCCCGAGGTGGCGCGGGAGCGGCTGGCAGAGCGCATGCTGAAGGCCCGCGTGGAGGAGCGCGTGACGCAGAAGCACAAGAACACGAGCGCCTGGGTCAAGCACGCGAAGCGGTTTGCCGAGTTTGACGAGAACACGAAGGACGCCATCGACGACCAGCACGCCACCCACCAGCGCCTCATGCAGAAGATGGAGCAAGACGCCGGCGAGGACAACTACGAGCGCTACATGGCCGGCGAGGACGACGGCGAGGCGTCGAGCGAGGAGGACCGCGCGGTGGACGCGCTCATCGCGAAGGTCGGCGCCGCCAATGGTGCGCCGCTGAGCGAGAAGGACGTGAAGAGCATTCTGTGGAGCAGCGTCGACGCCGCCGACGACGAGGAGGGCGGTGCGGCGTCCGGTGGCAAGGCGAGCCCCATCGCAAAGGCGCGGGCGGAGCTGCGTGGCATGAAGTTCATGAAGAACGCGCGTGAGCGGGAGGAGAAGGACTACCACGACCAGATCGAGACGCTGCGGCGCGACATCGAGGCGTATCAGAGAGAGGAGGACGCCAACAGCGACGCGGAGGACGTGGCGGACACCGCGCAGGCGTCTGCCACCACGACAAGCAACAACAGCAGCAGCCCCACGCCCGTCTCCGTCTCCGCCGGCCGCATCGCCTTTAAGGCTGGCAAGAAGGGTCAGGGGGTGGAACAGGTGCAGCTGCGCAAGCAGAAGGGCATCCGCCTGGAGCAGCGGGATGACGACGAGGCCGACGAGAGCGGCGACGAGGCGGAGGTCGACTCCATCGGCTCCGCCTCCTCTGCTGAAGAGGACGACGACGCCGAGACCACGAAGGCTACTGCGGAGAAGGTGGTGACGGTCACGCCCACCAAGCGCGCCTCGAATGCGAAGAAATCGGCTGCTGCGGCGACGGTGCCGTCGACGGAGTTTGCCGGTGCGCGGCCCGACGCGTTGATGGGCCAGCGCGCAAAGAAGGCTGCGGCATCGACACGCGTGACAATTCTGCCAAAGAAGCGCGTGCGCGACGGCGACGTTGAGGAGGCGGATGCGGTCGAGAACGGCGAGGAAGGCGGCAACGTGGACGCCTCGGAGGAGGATCTGCGACTGCATCAGGAGTACCTCATCTCCCGCGCCTTCGCCCAGGACGACGTGGACGAGGACTTCATCAAGGAGAAGGAGTCGCAGGTGGAGACGATTATGCGACCGGAGGACAAGAACCAGAGCCTGCCCGGCTGGGGTGAGTGGGGCGGCGAGGATCCGGAGCTGAACCGCCGCCACCAGGAAACCGTGGATCACCAGACAACGCAGCGGCAAATCGAGAAGTCGTTTCTGCTGAAGAGTCGCGCGGATGCAGCGCTGGAGCACGTCATCATCAACCACGACGGCGTGGAGCTGGTGCCGGACCGCATGACACTGCACATGGTTCCCCGCCCCTTCTCCAACCCGCAGGAGTTTGCTCGGTCGATGCGGCAGCCGATGGGGCCGGAGTGGACCTCAGCGCTGTCCTTCAAGGAGGGCGTGCAGCCGCGCGTGGAAGTGCGGCAGGGCCAGTCGGTCCTCCCACTCGACCTGTCGCTGCGCAAGCAGAAGACGAAGACGAAGCGCAGAAAGACGGAGAAGACGGGCACGCGGACCGCCGCGTAAGCACTGCAAGGGAAAAACTGGTGTGTGTTTCGCGTTTTTGTTGATATGGTCGCCTTCTTCTCTGTTCTTCTTTCCTTTCTTTGCTTGGTGTTCTTTGCTTCTCTGTTCTGGTGTCGCGGACTTCCGTTGCAAATCTCCAAAAAAAAAAAAGATAGTCTCATTATCTCGCATTTTTTTGTTTTGGCTGCAGCTTCAACCTTTTTTTTTCCCTCGCTGTCTCTGCTTCGTTGGTGGGTGCGTCATGTATGTTGAAGTAAGTGGCACGTTTTGAATGTCGTCCCCACTGACTGGTTCGTGGTCGTAGTACCCGCAAGGTGGTAGTGTGCTTTTCTTTTTCTCTCTTAACTCGGATAATCTGATCGACTGATTAAGTACTATTTAATGTTTCGGTGCTTGTGCTTTTTGTTTGCAGGCGGTGTCAGAGGTATTCTCACCGACAACTCAAAACACAAGCAGAAGACTTCTAATCTCACCAGAAGATAAAAGAAAGAAAAGTTCAAAAGGCGCGCTGGGAATCGCTTTTTTCTTTATTTACCAGCTGCGAAAGGCCAATAGTTGTTAGCCTCTGACTCCACACTTTTGTTTTGCGGCACATCCTACAGAGCTGCTGCGGAACGTGTTTCACGTTGTCCTACACACTACAGCAAAGAGTCACGACTGACTGCTGGACAAACGGGGCGAGAATATGTAGTGAAGCTGTGCATATCAGACGGGGGCTCCCTCGTTTTGCTTTCCTGTTTCAATCCTCGCCTTTACTGTTACAAGTTTCCATTCGAACAAACACGATTGAACTTCCTCACTTCCCTTCCTTCCCCTCTTCTGTTCAAACTCAACTTCTACAATCGCTAAACCCCGCTTTCTTTCTAATTATTATGTGCCTCAACTTATGATACCAGTACACATCGTCCTTGGCTTTCTTTTCAACACGCTGTTTGAGTGGCAGTAGTGGGCTGTGACAAGTCATTGCAATACTCTCTTTCTCTTCTTGCATTAATTCCCATCTAGAGGTAGAGTTAGAAAGAGAGAAAGGGAGGGGAAAAAGAAATAACACCTTCCTGTGATACGAAACTCCCACGATTTGCGTTTTTTCTCTTGGTGTTAGAAGTGGGCTCTTTTTGTTGCGTTTTTTCATCGTGTTTGAATCATCCTCAAATCTCTGGGGCTGAGTTTTAGGACATTCCAACGAGCACGTGCTCGAGCTTGCGAAAACGAACAAAAACTAGTTATCGGTGCGTTGCTGGAGATACGAAAACGAAAACTCTTAGACACACTCAAGGAACACTTTTCGTAGTTTTCTTGGTCCTTCTTTTTTTTTTCTTTCTTTCTTAAGGCGGACCTCTTTAGAATATCTTGGTTTGTCACGGACACACCCGACCGAAACAATCGCACTTTTCCCTTTTACAGCAACGTAGCTGTCACTACTTCCACACGCATCGTGAAAGTCGTGCTCCTTTTTTTTCCTTCTAGCTTCCATCATTGCCTCATTTAGCCATGAATTCGATGGAGTACGACATCGCGTCGCTGCTTGGCGTCCTCAGCGCGTCGGAGGAGGCGAACACGTGTCCGCTTGGCACCTTTGCGCGTGACATCCGCGGCCTCGTGGCGGCGCAGCAGGGTGAAGACATGGGCAACGTGCTGGCGCAGCGCTCCGCTGAGCTGGTGAAGGAGGAGGAGAAGCTGAACGCGTCGAAGGAGATGATCTCCATCACGTACGACAAGCTGCGCGCCGAGATGACGCGGGTGGAGGCGCAGATGCGGACGCAGGAGCGCCGCCTGCTGGAAGTCTCGCAGCAGAAGAAGTTGTGCAGAGTCGCCCTGAACCTCTACCTGGCTGGCGAGGTGCCAAACCTGATGGACGCGGAGGGGATGGCGATGTCGCCTGCGTCGAACAGCTCACCGGATGCCATGAAGCGGGTGGCTGAGGACGCGCGTGCCGCAGAGGATGAGGGCGAGGAGCAGCCAAGCAAGGCCGCCCCGGAGCCGGCGCCGATGAAAAATTCACCAACGTCACGGCCGCCGAAGCCGAGCGCGGAGGCGGAGAGCGACGACGGAGCTGCGGCGAGGGGCGGCGGTGCGGCAGCGTCGTCCCCCCGCTCTGGTGGGCCAGCAGCCCTGACCGCCGACGGTCTCCTGTCGCTGCTGCGTCTGCCGGATGTGAAGGAAACGGTGTTGCTGAACGCGATCGAGGGTTACACCTCGCAGCACCTGAGCAAGAACAGCAACTGGATGGCGCCGGCCTCGTACCCGGACGTGCTGGCGGTGATGACGGCAGTACTGAACCACATCAGCGAGCCGCGGCCGCCGGTGCAGCTGGCGGAGCTGCGGCTACTGGGCTTTGCGCTGCAGGCTTCGCCGAGCACCCGCCAGGCCGGCACGAACGAGAGCCTGTTCACCGTCCTCGACACCCTCGTGCGGGAGGCACACGCGGTGCCCATTCTGACAAAGCTGCTGAACAGCGTGAACGACGACGTGAAGTGTGAGGTGCTCGAGTTCCTCGCACCGCTGGTGTGCGGCACCCACGCCCTCATCAACGCTGCCCCCGCCAACACCCTCAGCAGCTTCGCCCGCAAGGAGTTCCTCGCCTCCAACGGGCTGGACCCGCTGGTGAACATTGTCGTGGTGAGCACCTCGGAGGCGGTGCTGGAGCGTGCCCTCATCTTCCTGTGGGGTCTCCTGACGAAGGACGAGAAGGTGGAGCGCAGCGGCGGCCACGAGGCGTCGATTCGGTCGCAGGTGCGGGAGCTGGGTGGCCTGCGCGCCGTGCTGGACCTCCTCTACACCGACTCGCTGCCCATCCTAGAAAATGTGTCCATGGTGATCGGCTACATCACACGCGAGGACGCCTCCAAGAAGGAGATCCGCGAGATTGGTGGGCTGGAGAAGATCACGGCGACGCTGCGTCACCCCTCCGACTCCATCAAGACGAAGATGGCCGGTGCGGTCTGGAACTGCGCCTCCAACGCAGAGAACCGCAAGCACCTGCGGGAGCTCGGGGCCATCCCGGCACTGCTGGAGCTCCTCCGCCACCCCGGCTCGTCAAGTGATGCGAGCACCTACGAGTTTGTGCGCGAGAACGCCGCCGGTGCGCTGTGGAACCTGAGCGTGGAGGCGGAGAACAAGACGCAGATCATCGAGTACGGCGGTGTACCGATCTTAGTGGAGGTGATGTCCACCTCGAACAGTGTGGCGGTGGTGGAGAACGCTTCTGGCACGCTGTGGAACTGCTCCGCCACCGCGGAGGCCCGTCCGGTGATCCGCAAGGCCGGCGGCATCCCGGTGCTCCTCTCCCTGCTGAACCACCGCAAGCCCCTCGAATCGTCGCGCAGCAACGCCGTCAAGTCCACCATGCCGCTCAGCGAGAAGATCATCGACAACGTCGCCGGCACGCTGCGCAACTGCGCCATCAACGACCAGAACAAGCCCGTCATCCGCGAGTGCGGTGGTGTGGAGCTGCTCGTCACAAAGGTAAAGGAGGCCTACCTCGGCGCGACCAAAAGGGAGGCCGGTGCTGCGAGCAAGCTGCTGCCGCTCTCCCCGTCCACGGTCGACAAACTGGCGTCCACGCTGTGGATCTTGACCATCTCGCCGGAAATCAAGCACACGGTGCGTTACGCCGGCGGCATCGAGGCGTTCACGAGCATTTTAGAGATGTCCTCGCCAAGCATCGCCGGAGCTGGAGACGCAGCAGGAAAGGACACAAGTCTCTTTGCGCCGCTGCGCATGCCGGCTGCCTCCAGCAAGCTGACCCTCGCGGCCTTCCAGTCCGCGTACGGCACCGCCGCCTTGGAGAAGTTACCCTTCGCCACCCCGGCTCTGTCGGTGCCGATGAACGTGAAGGAGAAGCTGGTGGGTGTGCTGCGCAACTGCAGCACCGTCAGCGAGAACCGACCCGCACTAATCGACGCCGGCGCCATTCGCTGCTTTGCCGCGGTGGTGCTCGACTGCTACGCGTCGCTGACCGTCTTTCAGTCGAACAGCGCTGCCCACAAGAGCAGCCGCTATCAGGAGCCGTCGCTGCAGCTGAAGGAGTCCATCGCGTCCGCGCTGTGGTACCTCTCACGCGACGACAAGGAGAAGCCGCGTGTGCAAGGTGGGCTGGAGCTGATGTGCATGCTCCTCCTCTCCCCGCAGCAACCGTCCGTGGTGCTGGAGCAGGTAGCCGGCGCGCTCTCGTCGCTCACGGTTAACAACGGCGACAACCGCGACGCCATCCGCACCCACGGCGGCCTCTACGCGTTGATCCAACTCGTCTCCGACAAGGCCACGGCGGAGTACCCGCAGGGCAAAGGCAACAACCGCAGCGGGAAGGCGGAGGTGTCGTCGCACACGTATGCGGTGCTCAACGCACTCCTCACCATCCGCAACTGCACCGTGAGCAATGATGAGAACGTGCGGGTGTGCTTCGAGGCGGTGACGGACAAGAAGGTCGCCTTTGGGCCGGCGCTGCTGCACATCATCGAGCACGGCTCCGAGGAGTCGGCGAAGGAGGCGGCGCTGACGGTGAAGAACATTAGCATTATCCCGGCAGCCGCCACGTTCTTTGTGCAGCACAACGGCGTGGCGCTGGTGACGTCGCTGTCGGAGCGCGCCTCCACCGATTCCATCCGCCGCGCCGCCGCGTCGCTCCTGCAAGTGCTTTCCAAGGCGTCGAAGAAGTAGCGCCTGTGACCTTTCTGTCGCAAAAAGGAGTAGGCACCTGAAAGCAAAAAAAACCAGGCAGGCGTCTGCGTGCGTACGCACGTGATGGAACATCTGGTGGAGAGAAAAGAGTGTTAATCTGAGGGCTACCAACGCCTCCTGCCCACGTCGTGAACCTCCGCTTCTTGTATTTTTTCCTACTGTTTTCATAGAGCCCACGATTGTGGAACTTTTTTTTTTGTGACGTTGCTCCACAGTGTGAATGTTAGAGCTTCGTTTAGTTTCGTCATTTTCTTTTTATTACGGAGTTGTTGCGTGTGTGTGTGTGTGTGTGTGTGTGGGCAGCTCAAGAGGAAACGAAATGAACACACTTACACACACACGGGAGAAAAAGTGACCGTCCCTCCTACCCCTGTTATCCGCTGATCAGCTTTTATTCGTATTCACGCAAAGAGAGAAGACGTGTCACCGTCACATGACTACTTTAGACGAAGGACGCTGCGCTCGCTGGAAATGGCTTTTCTTTTATTTTATTCGTTTGACCTACTTGGTGTTTGCACAGGGCTTTGATCTCTTTCCTTCATTTTTTTCCCTTTTTGAGGTTGTCGTACGATTTTGCCACGATGTTTTGCGGTTTGCGGCTGCGCCGCCGCTATCACATTCTGTCTATCACTGTATTTTTTTTCTTTATTATTCTACACGTTGCGCATAAATGAGTTTCTGTTGTGAAACGTAGTACTTTGTTTGTGGACTCACAAGTACGTTGGTGTGTGTATGTGTGTATGTGTATGTGTACACTTGAGGGTGACGTGCGCCTCAAAAAGGCTCTTCGTCTGCCGCGGGCATCTTTCACTTTCCACCATTTCTCACGAAACAACGCAAACCTGGAATTGAAAAAAGCTTACAGGCTTTCAAGCCGTAGCATTTAACGCTCGTGTTGTTCACTAAGCTGCATATTCATCGCATCAGCGCTGCAGTAGTTGCGTTGGTCTGTCCATGGTGCCCTCAGCACAACAGAAACCAAGTACGGGAACTCTTGGTCTGTTTCATGTTTCGCTTCACATAGTCCGGTTTTCTTCTTCGCTTCACCTACAGCGGACTCTTTTCGCATTCAACTTTTGTTTTAGCTCTTTTCTTTTTTCAGCCTTTATCTCGCACTACTTTGGTGTCCTTGTCTCTCTCGCTCTGTCGCCTTTTGCTTCCCTCAACTGATCGCTCCTCGTTGCTTCGAAGTGCGCATTGAATACAGTCTGGTTGCACTCACTCATTTCACCCCACCGTCACTCTCTCTTTCCCTTGTTCGACAGAACTTCCACTGCGCTCACCTTGTGGTCTGAAACCAGTCACGTTTCATCTCGCAGCCGAAACTCGTACCGTGACACCCGACTGCGTCGTCTCTTCGCTTTTCCTTGTCGCTGTCCGCCTCCTCGGCAGTGTTTGACTGCACCCTTCTTACGTTTTTCTTTCTTCTTCCTCTTCTTCTCCCTTTTTTCATTGTTGCTTCACACCTTAGCTCGAGATGCCGTCAGCACCTGCCCGCGACCTGTCAGGCAAGGCACCGCTCTTTGTATACCTCAGCGGCGGTGAGAAGGATAAGCTGCCACCAGGGGAGTACATCCGTGTGGTGGCGCAGAGCACCGGGCCGGATAAGAAAGTTGTCCGCCACGACTTCGCGCTGCACAACCGTGGCGCCCGCCTGTGCCGTCTGCTCGACTCCCTTTTAGACTCCGTCGACGTGGACCTGAAGCGGAAGGCGGACCCGGTGCTGGGCCCCATTCCGCCAGTGGTCCTCCCGCAGGCGACCCGCGAAGGCTGCGAGTGCGTCTTCTTCTACCTCGACCTCGTCCAGACGCGGGTGCCGACGCTGCTGAGCAAGCCGCTGCGTGCGCCGCTGGAGGAGCTCGTCTACGACTGGGAGATGAACTACCTGCTGCAGGAGTGTCTGTTGATGGGGCAGGCTGACGAGGCCAAGTCGTCCACGTCGCTCTGCCGCGCACTGGCGAGGAGCGGGCCGTCATCGATGGACCGCCTTCTGGAGGTGGCGATGCTCGCGGACTTTCTTCTTATCGAACCGCTGCGCGACCTCACGTGCGGGATGCTGGCTTCTTTAGCGCTGACGGCGGGGTCGGAGAAGGAGCTGCTGCAGCTGTGCGGACTCGACCACGCTCTGACCGAAGAGGAGCTGGAGCCGCTCTACAAGCAGCTGCCATTTCTGCGTCCCGAGGACGGCTTCGCGTAGAGTTGATAGACACGCGGACGGGGGGCTCGTTGCCAGCGTGCATGACGCGACAAGTGTGCCCCGTAAGTGACTCAGTACAGTTGTTGCTAGCACTGTTGCTGGCGTTTTTTTTTGTTGTTGCAGATACTCTCCAAAAAAAAATCCTGTCAAGCTGTAGTGCGTGTGAAAGTGCCGCTCAGTTTTACTTTTTGTGTTCTTTCGTTTCTCTCATTTCATCCTCATTGTAGACGTATGCGCTGGGTACACCAACCTGCATGATTGTAATGAACAACAGATCTAAGTGGCTACTTTGACAGTTTTGTGATTGTCGCGTTGTGCAGGCGACGATCTTCAGCGCTGTGGTTGTACGTTGCTTTGTCATCGAACCTCCGCAAATCTTGCCGAGACCTGCAGCGTGTGTACACATCAAGCCGCTGTGCAGCCAACTCCTCAACGCCACGCTTGTGATGCCGGCTTCGTCTTGTGATGAGCCGAATTGCAGGTGTGCGTGCACTTTGTCTCTCTGCGTGATTTCACATGCGCAACCCTTCCGCCTTTTCTACCCCTCTTTCTCAATGATGTGAATCCGCTTCCCCACTCTCTCGTTTGCTGGATATTGGTGGTGCTCTCAACACCAAAGGGAGCTGTTTTTCAACGATTGAGGTGTATCGCTGAACCTGTTGATAGTACTTTTACTTCGTTTTGTTTAGAGACGCTTCTTTCCTTTCTCTTCCTTTCCTTTCCGCTTTGCATGCTTTCTCAGTGGTCCTTTGCGTTCAGACTGCTCCGACACACGTACACACTCCTACGGCTGTAGACAAGAAGCCGACCAGTGGAGTTTTTGTTTTAGCATCTCCTTCGCTTCTCAGCTAGAATCTCGAGGGAAAAAAGAGAAACACAGTGCTCAGGTTGCACCTCCGCCTGCATCTCAGCGTTTTGAAGGAGTTCGAAGAAAAAACTACTGTTGCTTTTTGTTTTGTTCTTTTCATTCTCGTAGACACGCATCTACTGTCGCTATTCGCAATTCCAATTGTTTTCCTTTTTTGTTGTGTTTTCTGCAAAAAAAAAACCCACATTTCCGCGCACGTATTCGAAGTTTTTTTTTTCATCTTTACTAGTATTCCGTTATCGTGTTATCTCATTCAGAGTTCTTTGACTTTTTCCCCCGTCTTTTTTGTTTTTTAGTCGTAGACATGCATCGCGACAAGGACAATTTCACGAGCTCCGACTCGCGGCGCTCCAGCGGCTCCACGGCGAGCCGGGCGGACGACGAGGACGACTACATGGGCAGCAGCACCTCCACTGCTGGACCGCCGCCGGACTCGAACGTGCACACCGGCCGCTTCACCCGTCCGCAGTGGTCACTCGCAACCGGCAAGCCGCAGGGCAGCGGCCGCGCCTCCGGCGCGAGCTCGTGCAGCACGCACACGCTGAAGATCAACAACACGGAGAGCTACCGACCCGGTGCCGGCCCCAACGACAGCTGCACCGACAGCAACCACATGCGCGGCTCGAACAGTCGCACGATGAGCAACACGAGTGTGTCCGTCTCGCCGATGGGCAGCAGCTCGCCGCAGGAGTGGGGGAAGTCGTTTCGCCTCTTCAACACCAGCCGCTTCCTGCCCGGCGCCTCACAGTCGCGGCAGCGCGAGGGCAGCATGTCCTACATGTACCGCAACACCTTCATGCACCCCCGCAACGGCCGCGGGAGCAGCGTCGGCCCAGAACACGAGCGGCCGCTGTTGAACACTTCCATGACACACCAGCCGCAGAGCAGCTTCTTCGGCGTCTTCAGCGGCCACCAGAGCCGCTCCTCTTTTTGGCCCCCAGAAAACAGCGTGAGTGGGATGCTGACTGCCGCGTCGGCCTTTGGCGGGCACAACGGCGGCGGCCCCGGCTACGCGGAGAGTCCGCTGCTGAGCGCGTCCCGCTACCCGAGCACCGCCTTCATGCCGCGCACCGGGTCGAGCCGCCACAGCGTTCACCGCGCTGTGGCCTCGTGCGCAATGGGCTCCGTCGTCTGCTCCCCCTCACAGGCACAGGCGGAGCTGCCGGCGGCGATGAACGCGCTGCGGGCCTACATCAGCCTGTGCGGTAAGACGATCATCCGCGGCGACGCCGAGCACCCGATGGAGATCAAGAAGGGCCTCCTCATCGGCGCGGGTGGTTTTGCAAAAGTGTTCGTTGGAGTGAACACGGTGCGTGCCGAGCTGGTCGCTATCAAGGAAATCGACATCGCTGGTGTCGAGGACATCTCCGCACTCAACGAGATCGAGGGCGAGTTTGCGCTGCTGAAGTCGCTGCACCACCCGAACATCGTCAGCTACGCCCTCTTCGAGCACAGCAAGTCGCAGCAGGTGTGCCGCATCGTCATGGAGCTCCTCGCCGGCGACTCCACCTTGCACCTCCTGCAGAAGTTCGGCCCGCTGACGGAGGCGGTGCTGCGCATCATGACGCGCGGCATCCTACGTGCCATCCGCTTCATCCACAACGAGGGCATCTTTCACCGCGACATCAAGCCCGCCAACATCCTCGTGAGCCACCGCGGCGAGGTAAAACTGTGCGACTTCGGCTGCAGTAAGCGCGTGACGGAGCTCAACAAGGCAGCCAGCTGCATCATTGGGACGCCGGTCTACATGGCGCCAGAGTTCATCAAGGGCGAGGCGGACCACAAGGCGGACATCTGGTCGCTGGCGTGCTCCCTCTTCGAGCTCAGCACCGGGCTTGTGCCGTGGTACCACTCCGGCGTCAAGGACAACATTCCGTTGATGTTTTACATCACGACCACTTACGACTCGCCGATGGTGTACCCCTCGCCTGACGCGAGGAACGAGTTTTCGCCGGAGTTTCTGAACTTTATGGACCTCTGCTTCACCCGCAACGTCGCCAACCGGCCAGAGGCGGAGGAGCTGCTGAAGCACCCGTGGATTCTGGGCACGCGATTGCCGGTCGTCGTCAACCCGCCCAGCGCCTTCCTGAATCTGCACCAGGACAACTTCTTCAATCTGAAGGGCTTCAGTTCACCGGGGAAGTCGTCCACCTTCTCGAGCCCGCGCGACTCGGCTGTCGACCGTGATGACGTCAGCCTCAACGGGAGTGACGGGCTGCAGAAGTCCGTCTCGACCTCGCCGACGCTGAACCCGGCGGAGGAGGAGGTGGCGTGCCAGCAGGAGCTCGAAGGCGTCGCCGCAGCCACCGCGCTCGACCTTTGCGCCGCACTCGTCAGCCCGCCGGACGTGATGGGGGTGCGCGGCAGCCAGGAGGCGGGGCCGCTCGACATCGCCTCCGGCACCGGTGACACGAGTCCGTCGCTGACCCGCACGCTCTCGATCCCGTCTCCCGCACTGAGCCACCGTGGGCCGGTCAGCGTCAGCCTCGGCGAGTTCCCTTCGCCCGTCTACACGCCGGAGCACTCCATGGTGCACGACAACTTCTACTACAACCAAGTCTCCCTCGGCGCCTCGGGCGGCAACTTCGTGCTGCCGATGGGCCTGGACCTCGACGGGTCTCCGCCGCTGCAGCAGTACCTGCGCATCAACGAGGAGGGCAACCTCGACATGGTGCACCTGCCGGAGGACGAGTTGGAGGACTCCACGCACCTGCGATCGTCGGCGGGCGACAGCGTGTACGGCGGGCTGCACCCGGGCCGCGTCATCTCGCCCGCACGCAACGGCTCCTTCAGCCGTGGCAGCCTCAGCCCGCGCATGGCCGCCGGTCTCGCCGCATTCGGCGGCGGCGGCGCTGATCACGCGGTATCGCCGCTGCTGGTGACGAGCGGCACGTTTTCCCGCGGCGAGTCACCGTCGCGCGGGGGCACTTCCGCCCCGCCCAGCCCGCAAGGCATCCCGGCACCGCCGCTGCTGTACCGCCCGGCCCCTCTCGCGACGACGACGACAACAAACACAACGAGTCAGGCGGGCAGCCGTAGCGGGTCGCCGCACATGTCGCACATCTCCCCCACCTCCGCGTCGAAGGCCGGCAGCAACCGCGGCGACGCCGCCTCCCCGCACACGCCGCGCTCCGAGTCGTCGGCGTCGATGCACCGCAGCGGCAGCTTCCGCGGCCTGCCGGAGAAGCTGAAGCCGCAGGCGGACGGCAGGCTGCACATGTCCTTCTCCGTCAGCACCGCCCCAGGTCACGCCGTCAACGTGGAGCTGAACGTGGACGTGGCGGACGTGCAGTGCAAGGTGGTGGACAATCAACCAAACTTCGTTGTCGCTTTCACCGACGACGTCCGCAACCAGATCACAAACAGGATCAAGGAGGTGTCGGTGCTGTCCACGCCCACCAGTGCGATGCCGCATACCGCAGTCAACCACAACTCGCCGGCCGGCGCGTCGAGCGCGGCGGACGGGCACGGCGCCGTCGTCGGCAACCACTTCTACGGCGGCCCGTCCTTCCCGTCCTCCTCGTCCGCCTCCACGCGGCCGATTCCGCGGCCGCTGTCCCGCATTTCCGCCAGCAGCGCCGTGCGGCTGCTGTCCGTGCCACGTGAGGGCGGCCCAGGCTCCCGCTCCGCATCCGGCGACGCCAGCTCCAACCCCAGTTCGCGCGCGTCGTCGCCGGCAGCCAACGTGTCCAGCGCACACCTCAGCCGGTAGGACATGCGGGCTGATTGTGATGGGTTGCATGTACCTCCTCTTTAGATTTCGCAGGCCCTACGAAACAGCCATGCGCCACATGTGCAACCAGCTATTGTGTTCTATCTTCGAGCCAACTCGTGTAGTACGATGCACTTGTGGTTGATCGGCTTCTTTTTCCTGGTGGTTGTTTTTGTCTCGGCAGCCCATCCAAACTACAAACTCGCCTCCTTGAAGGCGTTGCAAAGTTAGAGATGGAGTGTGCATCCCACATTGGGCAGAGCACCACCATACACACACACAAAAAAAAAATAAGAAGGATGAAAGATGAGCCGAGCTGACTTTGATGATGCCATCTGTGAGACGAGGTCTTTTCTGCCTTTGCAGATGACCTCTTTTTCTGTCACCCCGTCAGTTGACTTCTTTTTTTTTGTTGTCATTTTCGTCGCATTTTTTTTGTTTTTATACCATCGTTTGCTGTTTGGACCGTTATCTTTTCTTTCTCTCCGTTTTCCTTTCCGCTTTCCAGAACGTGCTGTACTCGTAAGATGCAAATAAAACCGTCATTATGTCGTTACAAGCAAAGAGAGAGAGTGTGTCGATACTTGCTGCTTGTTGTGCACGGCAATACGATATTCCGAATCAGCGCCAAACACAGACAAGTTCTATCTTGCGTGTTTTCTTTTGGGGAGATTTGTGTCGTTACACAGCCAGTGGAAGCCGCATATGAAGGCATTTTCCTCGCAAGACGTCTTCGTGAAGTGCGATTCGCACTCTTCCAGTACTTTGTAGAGGCTGGCAATGAGACCAGCAACCAAGATGTCCTGCTACACCGTCTGAGTTCAAGCCGACTTCACGCGAACTCGCTCTACTTCTCGCAACTGCAACGAAGAAAGAGCATTTCGATTTCAATTTCCCTCCACTTCACCTCGACGCGACTGCCGCGCTCCGCTGCCAACAGCGCTGCGGTGCGGAAAAAAAAAAGGTACGTTCAATACAAACTGTCCCTTCTCACACAGCGAAAGGCTATCGTTTCTTAGGGTATTCAAAGAAAAAAAGGTCTGATTCTCTGACACCTTTAAGAGTGCTTTTTTTTTTTTGAAGCGCGTCGGCTGCAGCGTGGCGTAGTTTAAACAGAAAGACCCAACATCTGACACACCCATTATTTTTTGTGGTGCTGACTTCACGGAAAGACTACGCTGATCAGTGTGCTGTTTGCCCGACACCGCCATACCGTGTGTCTTCTGCAGCGTACGCATCGCTTGGCGTGTCATGGAGTCTCTGATAGCCGGTGCATGCGCGGGTCTGTTCGTGGACCTTAGCCTCTACCCGATTGACACCGTTAAAACTCGTATCCAGTCCAAGGAGGGCTTTCTCGCATCGGGTGGGTTCAAAAATGTGTACAAGGGGCTGAGCGCCGTAGCCGTCGGCTCCGTGCCTGGCGGCGCCGCCTTCTTCTTCGCCTACGACACGGCCAAACGCGTGCTGCTTCGCTCCACCGCTGCCACCGACGCCGCACCGGCGGATGGCAACTCTGCCCTGACGCCGCGGGTTTTTGCCTGCCAGGCGGCGGCGGCGATGTGCGGTGAGTCCTTCGCGTGCTGCATCCGCGTGCCGGTCGAGATGGTGAAGCAGCAGATGCAGGCCGGCCATCACGGCGACATTACCACCGCCCTGCGGTACATCACGAACAACGTGCCTCCGCCGCTGATCGGAGGCGATGCCGTGCCACACGCAGCACCGCCGGCGTCGATCCGCCTCTCCGGCGTTCATCACCTCTTCCATGGAATGCCCATCATGCTGATGCGTGAGCTGCCCTTCTCCGTCATCCAGATGTCTCTCTACGAGACCCTCAAATCGAAGGTCTACGCCTACAAGGACCACCCCTATGCGGCGCTGGCCCTGCCCCTGTGCGGCGCGTTTAGCGGCGGGTGTGCTGCCTTCCTCACCACCCCGCTCGACGTGCTTAAGACACGCATTATGCTGTTGCGCCACCACAACACTTCGGGTCTTGGCAGAATACGGTTTGTGCTGGACGACTTGATGCGTGAGCCGGCCCGCCACGGAGACCGCTTCGGCTACGTGCAACGGTTTTTCCGTGGTGCCTCCACCCGCGTTCTCTGGATCTCTCTTGGCGGGAGCATCTTCTTCGGCACCTACGAGTTTGTGAAGGCGGCCTTCCGCACAATCGAAGGGGCGTAGCGGCGAGTGTAGCGTGCGTCGAGCAAAAGGGTTCGCTTGGTGTGTCGCACTCTTCCTTCCTCTTCTCTCAAAGCGACGATTTGCAGGAGAAAGAGGAATCAAGCTGGAAATGGTGTTGTTGGCGAAGCTGGTGAAGTGTGCTATGGCTGTGTGTTGTTTCAAAACTCACCACATCGATAGGTGCTCGACACGTGTTGTAGCGCTGACCTGCACACACACACACACACGCAGTGCTGACGGTTACCTTCCCTTTTTTTTTGGTTGTTTTGGTGTTGGTAGTGTTGCCCCTTTCACTTGACTGCGTACTGTTGTCTATTGTCGGCCTCTGCGAGCAGCTCTCTTATGTGATCACACACACTAAATAACTATTCTTTTTTAAAAAGTTTTGTATTGACCAACTATGCAACAAACTGACTCCCCCTGCTTCACACAACGTGTCGCCCTCCCAAAGAAGGAAGACAAAGTAAATGACCACGCGCATTGGCTGAAAGACCCGCAAGCACAGAACTAGCAAAAGATGTACGCACTTGAACCAACTGCGCGTTGGCGTTCTCCGTTCCATTAACAGAGCTCATCAGACGTGCCTTTTTCATCAGCTTGACGGAGAACTACTTCGTCTTCTCAATGCTTCTGTGAAGAGTGAGCTGTGCGTGAGAGAGAGCACTTCACTGAGGGAAAGGTGGTTGTCCCAAGCCACTGTTATGTGTTTCTTTTCGCCACCTTTTCTCTCGCTCTTTTTCGTGTGGTCTTGTGGAACGCTCCATGTTCTTTCATGTTATGCACAAACAAAACACCCACCATCTGCAGGATTACAACGATACCAAATACAGCTCTCTTAGCTTCGACTTCTTCTTTTTCCCTTTCCAAGAGGCGAAGTGCTACGCTAGAACGGTGCGGCTTCTCGGTGTTGCTGGCTGCAAAAAAGCTGGTCGCTATCGAGAAATCCAGACTTGTGTGCTTTTTCTATTTGAGGTTCGAGGAATGGGATTCCCATAGTTCTCTTCATCAACAACCCACGACGCACAAACATACACAGAAAAGTGGCACAGAGATACAGTCAAACTCATCGCCGCCACCACCAACAAAACCAAGATTCACGAATTGAGGCTGGACCAAGGGTCACCCGGCCTTCGTGCCGCATCTCTTCGCTCTAACGCACCCAAACACACCCAACCACCCACACTCAGACCACATACACCTTAACCCACGAACAAACCGACCTTAAAAGATTTGCTTTCTTAGATTGAAGTGAAGGAAGAACTGTGCTCCTCTTTTCCTTTTCTTTTCACCTTGTTGTTTCAACCCAATTCCTCCCGCTTGTTTCATTTCAGAGAGCAGTATTCTTTTCCGTTTCTTCTCTTTTTTACTTTGCTGTTCTTTTGTGTTTCTCCCGTGTCACTGTTTGGTTTTGCAGCTTGCGTTGGCGGGGGAGGGACAAGTACAGCAGCAGCGGGCAATAGCACATTTTACAACCGCAGGGGGTCACTCACGATTCACGTATTTCTCTCCTCGACCTCGTTGTTCCTTTCGTTTGTCGGTTCCTCTTTCCATTCTTTTCGTTGTCGTTTCTTTACCCTTTTCTTCTTTCTTTTTTCCTTTGTGTTCTCCAATCTATTTAGCCATCACTTTCTTTTCTTTTTTTCTTCCGTCTCTGTCCCTTTTTTCCCCCTTTCTTTTACTCGACTCATGAACGAGGTGAACCGGCCACCGTATTTCACGAAACCCCGGGAATACGTTGGTAATAATCAGAAAAAGACGTTGTTTTTTAGATATGGATGAGACCTTAGTGTATTGCTACTTAGGACGACCTAAGTTCTTCAATTCAACAAATGAGAACTTCTACTCTTTTCGCCTCGACGACGAGCCGGAGGTGGAGTACTGTGCATTCAAGCGGCCAGGCGTTGACACATTTCTGCAGCGCTGCGCTGAGTACTACGAGATTTGTATATTAACCGCTGGCGACGAGCTCTACGCCAAGACGCTGCTGCGTTGGTTGACACCTAGCATTCCGGAGAATCGCTGGTACTGCCGCGATTTCTGCGCACAAGACGCGAACGGCATTCGGTACAAAGATCTCACTGTTCTGCCCGGTCAACCCTTCGACCCAAAGAGCACGCTACTGCTAGACGACTCCGCACCTGGGATTGTAGAGCCGGCGACGAACGGGCTATCGATTCCCCGTTTTGCACCGCAGGCTGGGCGGAGTGACGAGGAGAACTACGAACGAATGCGCAGGGACTCTGCCATGGAGACGTTCGGGAACATGCTGTGTAAGGCGAAGTTCACCGGTTGCAGCGATATTCGGACCCCTATCCGGGAGTTTTACGCGTACATGGAGACATGGACACAGCAGAACACAGCCTGAGGGCCCGACCATTCAGACTCCCTACAGATACCTACCCCCAGACACCCGCTCCGGTGCCGCGGCGTTAATGGTGATCGTGTGTGTTGTGTACATTCAATTTTGCAGGCGACGTAGCTTTTGCTGGTGTGTGTGAGTGTGTGTGAATGCGTACAATGGTGCGTGTGCGTGTGCATATGTGTGAGTGTACTCTGCTGAGTAGTGGCCGTCATCCGTAATCTCACAGTAATGAGTGCGGCAGCGCTACCTTCTTTTTTTTTCTCCATTACAGAGCTTCGCTGGCGTGAATAGAAACAGAAACAACAACAACAACAACAACAACAAAAAAGAACAAAAAACAATAGTTCGAACGCAACACAAAAATATGAGTTGTCAGTCACGGAAGCGAGGCTAATGGACAGTCATCACCTGCTCATCAGCGAACAGGAATGAACATTTACTCAAGCAAGCTCACACACACATACACACACACACACTAACGCACCAACAAACGCAGACGCACGCGCAGGCACATGCGTAATTGTTGATTGGTCGCGTCCGCGCCGGCGTGACTCACGTGTGCGCATTCACGCGCTTTTGAACCCTTTTCTTTTTCATTTGTCCTTTACTTTTTTGAGGGCAAGTGAGGTGCGTTTTCTCCAAGCTGCTGCAAACTGCCGACAAGAGCATCTTTTTCCCTTTCCCTTCACTTTTACCTCAAAGTCATTGTATTTCCAGCGGTCACTGTGTTTAGGCTAAACGGTTTACTCTGCGGTTTTTCTTTCCTCCACTTTTATCCGTTTTCTGTTTTTGCACCTTCTTCTGTCACTTAATCGTTGGCATAATACCGTCTTCGTCAATAACAGTTCCCCTCATAATGCCGGTAACTGGCAAAAGATGCATAACATCCAGGAGTCGTTCAGAAAAGCAACTAAACAAATGAGCCTTGTCGTACCAAGCTGCCACCTCACCAGCGAGAGGCCACGACTTCTTTTTTTTTTCCACATGAGAAAACCATTAGAGACGGCGCGGCGCCACTCAGCGTACGCGCCATCGCGCGTGGCGTGTTGCTACTATTCGCCGTCGTGTGTGTGTCTGCCGTAAAGTTGTACCAAATACAAATTCGGTCGATTCTGGTGGCGGATTGCAAGTGCGAAGGGATGCGTGAAGTGATACACTAAAAGTGGCAAATGGTCCAAGCTTAAGAGCACTGAAAGAAACCTCAGAGTCGTCTGGTCTACGATGCAGACTGCGATGTTGGCGCTGCTTGACTTTTCTGCCCTGCGACTTGTCATGCACGGCCATCACTAAGTCTTTCCACTCACTTGTTCTCTCCCTTTTGCCCCCCTGCTCGCTGCCTGTGTGCTCTACTTTTAAACATCTCTTCGATTTGTCTTTTCTTGCCTCTGTCGGCTTCTGCAGCGTACACTGCTCTTTTTTTCTTTTCCACACGCTGCCCGTGGTTGTTCCTTCTCAAGTTTGCGCTCTACGAAGTCCACCACAACATTTCTTTGCTCCTCTTTAGACTTAACACTTAGCTTTCGAAAGGCACTTTCGAAACTCCCAACTTTCTAACTGAGAATTACTCTTCTTTTGTTTTTCTTTCAAGCGCCTGAATTCTGCACGCGCGATGACGATTGAGTTTGTGATTCTGGTGAACAAGCAAGGCGAAACGCGGCTTTCGTATTTCCTTCATCACATTCCGCTGGACGTCCGCGGTGCGCTGGAGAGTGAAGCAGCGCGCAAGTGCTTGCACCGGCGCGAGGGTGACTGCAGCTTTGTGGACCACCTGCACTACAAGCTCATCTACCGACGCTACGCCTCGCTGTACTTTATCGTCGGTCTGGATAACACACCCCGGCTGAGCACCAGTGCGAGTTACGACGTTTATCAAGAGAACGACCTGAGCATCATGGAGTTTATCCAGGCGGTGATGGAGACATTCGACGCGTACTTTGAGAGTGCCTGCGAGCTCGACCTTATGTACAACTCGGAGAAGGCGTACTTTATCCTGGAGGAGATGCTCGCCAACGGTCGTGTGGCAGAGATGAACCAGTACAACGTCTTGCAACCCATCTTTATTATGGACTCGGAGAATCCCGTTCCGCAGTTTTGACAGCGGCAGCCGCGTCGTGGTGCCCGAACAAAAAGCGCATTTGTCCGGAACTGTGACAGCGGTGTGTTTGTAACATTTGCAGGTTTCAGTGATCGGAATGCACTTTCTATTTTTTTTCCTTTCCTCTGTTTTGGCGATGAGAGGTGTGTGTGTGAGATTTCCTCCTTGGTTGTGTGTGTGTGTGTGTGTGTGTGTGTGTGTGTGTCG